>OMMV01192629.1:0-12392 GCA_900302635.1 Chatrabus melanurus
TGAAACGGTCCAGAATAGCCACCACATTTGAAGGACCCACAGTAATTTGGCATATTTAACAGAGTGCCCGAGGAAACACCTTGAATAATTTCAAATTGAGTAAAGCCTTGATTCATAACTGCTGAAAAAGACAGGATGAAAGGATGACATCAAATATGATTTCTTTCATTAATTCAAGGAACATTTTAGGCTATTACACCAGTGTCTCCCATGAAGCCAAACAGAAGGAGAAAGTGTTATACAGTTGCAAAAAAAAAGTATTTGAACCCTTGAGCATTTACACATCTGAATTATGCAATGACATCAAATAAAATAAAATAAAAATCTGGCTTTTGTATATAAAAAATTCTAAAATAATTCCCTTTAAACTCACAGTGAAAACTAATCTCAACTGTGAGTTTAAAGGGAATCATTTTAGAAATTTTTATAGAAAGAAGCCTGATTTTTTTATTTTTAATGCGCTATCTCGGTTTTGTGAAATACCCCCCAGTTGTTTCGAAAATAATAAAGGTTGTGAATGTGTTGTAACTCTGACAAAAAGGTAGATAATTACCATATTGTTCCAAATATAAAAAAATGTTTTTTTTTGTTTGTTTTTTTCTTGAAAAAATATCAGTAAAATGGGGATGTCTTATATTCAGGGTCTAGCCTTTTCCATATCATATACATCTGCAACAGTTAGTGGTGCATCCATGAAGTGATCTCTTGTTGAAAAAATGAATTAAAGTAATCTCCTCATCCTTTGTGCAGCTTGTGTGATTTGTAGCAAACTGTGTCTCAAATTTTAGGTATGCCAAAATAAGACAGTATGTATAATCCATGGGCCAAGCAGGTTTTTGGGACCACTTAAGGTGCCCAAACAACTTACAATCCAGCCTCAATATACCATGGCCTACACAAAAATATATCATCGCCATCCCAGGGTGGTAGCTATAGCCAGGTGAATGAAGGGTGACACGGGGGTCAAAATTTAAAAATCCTCCAATCATATTGAGAAGTATACTACATTATTTGTCTGATTATAAAGATTCCAAAAAGGTCTAGTTTGGACTATCTGTGACTGAATGTTATGGAGTTATGGGGTAAAAACAACAAAAATGAGGATAAAGGCCAATTTCAGTTTGTACAGGGGTCAAAAGTTAAAGTTGCTCCAATTTTGGTGAAAAAGTGATGCTAATTATTGGTTGAGCCAATAGAATTATTGAATGGAATAGTTTTGAATGTGTTGAATGCTTGGTCTCCAAAGTAATAGTCAAACAAGGTCAACGTCCATTGGATTCTATGACATGTGACATGTTACCCCGTAACATGATCGCTAAGCATAATAGATGGTACAAACTATTCCTATAAATTATACAGTACTATGGGCATATCTTTTCCATCTTTATTGTCCTTTTTGTGACCATCCTAGTCATTAGGTATTTAAACTTTTATCGGCATAGATTTAATTATATTTTCAGTTTTACCATCCATTTAAATTGTTTAAAAAATCAACACTAACCATAACTGAGCAGTTATTGCTGGTATTGCCACTGCACACTATCTCAACCCTAGCCTGCTGGACTGGTACCGACTCTAATGCAACACTTCTTATTGGCAGAGTTGACAAAAGGTTTGACTGTATTACATGACAGCTGATTACCGAAAGTGACTACAGGCTTTGGGCTCACGCAGTGTAAATTCCACAGATGTTGCAGCAACGACCTCAGAGTGGAGCACAGATGATGGGAACTAACTTTCAGAACAAATAATAAAGAATGCATCTGCTTCTTTTGTGCAGCAGGAGTACGTACATGCATGCACATTTGGAAGACACAAACCGACAAAGTGATAAAGACAAAGTGACAAAGAGAAATTCAGAGATAGGGGACAACAGTGCATTAATAAACAGGAGTTTATGGATGAATCAGTGTGGAGCAAAATGATTCTTGGATAAAAGAAAGCTAAACAATCTGTGAAAATCTGGCCAGCCATGTTACTGCGCATTTAGGCAAGTGTGTATGTAAAAACACTCCAAGGATGACTCTGAATTTGGCTTTTCCAAGCCAGTGCTGAAAAATGAAGCCACTGCGGAAGTGCCAAAAACCTACAGTTCCTTGAATGGCCACTTGAGGCTGGCTCTAAAAGTGAGCCAATCTCCACAGAACCCTATGTTAAAATGTCCAACTTCACTTCAGAAATAAACATTTTTACAACCCAGCACAAAAACAGTTCTGGTCTCTGATGCAACTTTTCCTGTTCATGACAACTGTACATGGGGTGAATTTTGATATAACTCATCAGTTTAGGCTATTTTAATTAGGGGCGTGTTCACTTGGAGTGACAGTTAGTGTGTGCCAGGTGCAGATGTCCTCTGCTAGTGGCTTGTTGCTAGCTGTGGACTCAACCGTGTTTGTCTTTTCTGAGCACTTTTTTTTGCAAATACCTGAGATAATACAAGTTGCTATGCAGTTAATTGTACTATCTAAACGGTCCATCTAAGAAGATTGTGCTCCAGTATTTCCATTCGGTGAATTTTTAGTATTATTTAATTTGTATATATCACTGTTAGCACTAATTACCAGGTATCGATAGCTTGGTGAGGTCAGCTACACTGATGTTGCCATGGTTAATGAGGTTTTTAATGCCTGCACCCAAGCCACTTGTTATGAAAGCCAGCACCTAGTCTGCAAAAATATGCTTTAATCAAACATCCGGATCAAAGATTGCACCGCAGGTTAGCCTTAGCTAACTTGGTAACTTTGGTAGCCTTAGCTAACTTGGTAACTTTGAGATAAGTGGGCATGTTCAGCCATCATTTGTCCCACCCAGGTTATGACAATCTTGCCCACGCTCCACCCCTTTACCCATTTATGGGTTGCCCAGGAAATAGGCGGAGTCAGGCACTGCCAAGATGCCAACATATAGAGCCATTCCATTTGAGCTTCAAACTTGATCTTCAGAAAACCTATGGGTGACGTCATGGAGGGTTTGTCCATGATAGAGTCTGTGAGTTTTTCCTGTCTACTATTACAGTCAAATTGATGTACACTGAATCATGGCCAAAACATCTTTTAATCTTTGCTCACGTTGATTCGCCCTTTTGTATAAGAACTCACACAGCCTCATGTGTATCAGATTTCATTTGCAGCATGCACGCTGCAAGAATATTTGGGAGAATATCTATGTTTTGTGGGTGTATTGTCATATGATTACATTAATTACATTATAATTCCTGTTTTACATATCCAGCATACACCCTTTTATCCTTGCAGCAGAGGCTTGATAAGGGTGAAAATCATAAAAATTTAAAAATTCTGTTTGAACATTGGGAAAGGCTGATGTGCAGAATAGTTAAAGCTGAGGAACTCATAGTGCTGTGTTTTTCTTCCCCAGAAGAGGGCAATCAGGCTATATGCACTTTATTCCCTGACATTTGGCCAGCAGAACTCCTTCAACTCTACATTCAAAACTGAAGGATATATCCAAGCGCATTATACATGTTGCTTTCTGTATTCAGAAAAATGAAATTTGATTGAAAGTGATATTCTCACAATATTAAATAAGTAGCTTAGTTGAGAAATGCTGATTCAGTTCTGTTAAATAAACCTTCGGATCAATATGCAGAATTAAGAGGCCTCGCTCTCCCTCATGTTTACCGAAATCCATCCTTGCATCTAAACATAATTAAGCAGGATTTAGAGGAAGCCCTTTCTCATTATCTTTTTAGAGCTTCTCGGGCTCGTCGAGGTTTTAATTGTGCTTGACTGGCAGAACCCTGATGGCCATTTGCAAGCACTTGATCTTCAGTCTATTCCAAGTCGCAGACAAACGCTGTTCTTTTGCCCCTCCATTTGCAGCTCTTTCTTACATGGAGGAGGAAGAATACGTGTGTACATTTTAGTGCTTCAGATGTCGCTGTCCATTTGAAATATTACGCAAAAGCACAATTCTTGACATTGTATGGGGAAAAACAGTCATGTCTGTATCCTACATGTGAAAATCAGACGTGGGGCCTCAATGCTCCACTGTTACTCCGCGGTTACTGAGGCAATACTGCAGTCATAGGTTTAAATACCCGCATCTAAGCCACCAGCTATGAGAACCATCGTTCAGTGCACAAAAAAATATGTGTTAATCAAGCACCAAAACCAAGATTAGCCTGTTGGTTTAGCTTGTTTGGTAAGTACGAGTGTTAGATCAGGCTCTGCCTGTCGTCTGTGTACATTGTGCCTGTTTGTTTATTTATTTATTTATTTATTTTTGTTATTGCAGCCACGTAGTGTCTCTTAGACATTGTTTTATTTTAGGTCAGCCGAGTGGTTTCTCTTTTACGCACGTCCCTCTCTGTCTTGGGTCCCGCAGTTCATCGTAGTGGTTTCTCTTCCGGTTTGTTCTGTTTCTTGCGGCAGCGTGCATGCCGTATGGCGTCTCTTTACTGACTTTTTTTCCTTATTTCGTGCACTTACCTATTTTCGTTATTCCTTTATTATTAGACCACTCCACTTGGCATATTATTTGGTAGTTCATTCTCACAGGGCTCTTTGGGTGTTTTGTGTTACACTTCTTCCAGGTTGCCGTTGCATTCATGTTTCTCGTCATTTTCAGCGTTCTTTTACATTTATTCAGGTCACCTGGTTTTTCTCTCACCTCCTGGCCTTCATTGCCATCTGGCAACATATAAAAGGTGAGAGCTTGCTCTCACTCGTCACCAGATGGTAAGTCAGTTCTGCTACTTCCTTCTCGCCTTCTTTAATTTTCTTGTGTTGTTCCATGGTTCTGACCTTGCTTCGTTTTTTGACTCCCATTTTTGCACACTGTTATACTGTTATCTGAGTGTATGGTGCCCTATGACATTTGTTAAATCTGTACACTATATTTTACCACGTTTACGCAAATAAACAATTATGTAATTGTGCACATGTGTAATTGTGCTCTTGGCAGCCAGGTTTTTCTGTGCCTGCCTGTCTCCACAGCTAGATTGTGGTCACTGAGTCTGTACTTGGTCAGGATTTGCCTCTGCTTCACATCTCTGACAGAGAAGAGATACTCTGCCAATTTAGGGCCACATAGGTATTCATTCTGCTTTGGATAGTGATTTGATGTGTCCAATGTTTCAAATAGTCTTCTTTTGCTTGGTTCATTATTTTGTTGACTCTGATTGATGTTTGGGAAGCAGAGCTGGACTGAGCTTCATGCAGGTGAGTTTTTGTTAATGAGTTAGTTAGCTTCAGTACCAGCTGGCACAGAGGACTCTTTTCAGGGTTCATCTCCTGGGTTTTTAGTGCCTCAAATTGGAGGGTATTCTTGGGACTGTTGTTTAGGTGCATCCAGAAGTTTAGGGTTCTTTTTTGAATCGGTAGAGCTAATGGAAAGCGGCCTAATTCTGCCCTACATGCATTGTTGGGTGTTTTTGTTTGAACCTTTAGTACGGATTGGCAGAATTCTGCATGTAGGGCTTCAGTTGGATGCTTGTCCCACTTCATGTAGTCGTGCACACTCTCTCTCTCTCTCTTTCTCTGTCACTGTCTGTGTCCCCCTCCCCCCACACTCTTTCTTCTTCTTCCCGCTGTCTCTGCGTCTCACTGAGCAAGCCATCACTAATGATCCTGTAGGGGGTGTGGATTGGATTTAAGGAGGGCAGTGAAACTTCAGCATACTGATTGATAAGACGAATGGCTCCGACCATTCACTTCCTTCATACAAAAGAACCGTTCAAAAGAATCAGATCGTTCGGGAATGACACAACACTTCTGGAGTCATGGAGACTATACTGGAAGCTGGGAGAGATGTTTTCCCCCCTGTATGTACCCAAAACATGCAAATATCTAAGAATTGATTGCAAAAGAAGCTAGCTAGGAACCATTGCCCTGGATTTGTGCCAAGAACAGTTCCTAAATGTGAACCATTGATGAGATACGCTTGGACAATGCTGAAGAAGAAAAAGAACAACATGGAGAAATGGTACTTTTATCGTTTCTTAAACCATGTTAGCAATGGTTTCTTGGCATGCTTTTAGGCTCGTTGGATAGAGAAACCAGGGAATAAGACTTCTAGCTACTTTTTATAGCGAAGCGCTCAGTTTTTCCAGAGTTTTTGCCGTGAATTGTTTGTATTGCACTATAGGCACATCCATGCCATTCCTGTGGCTTCGTAGTACCGTACAAATAATAATAAAGTGGACCCAGACGGCTGTTTCAGGTGAGCAGAGCCGCTGTGGTACAATGACTAACATTTTGCACATGCCAAACACTCCATGATGGAGCCCGAACACCCTGACATCAGGTCGGAGAGACTTGTATTCTGCTGACACACACTGAACGTTACATTATGGCAAAATGCCATAGAATTATGAGTTTTTGATGCAACTAAATTGGAACAGTTTTACCAACAATTTTTTATGCAATTTATTGTTTTCTTTAGATAAATTTGAAAGTTAAAGTTATATTAATTAAGGCTATTACATTAAAAACATTTTTTTGGATAAACATTACGGTAAGTTAGGGTTGTTAACATTTTAAATGGCAGCTCAAAGAACGACAACACCAGATACAATTCACTTTTTTCTCACATTTTACTGCCCACGGCGGCTCTAGTACACATCTGCTTTGGGATTTGGCACAACTTTTACACTGGATGCCCTTCCTGACACAACTCCAGCTCTACATGGAGAAACATGCTCACAGTTCCTGGTGTTCCCAAGTGGTCTCCAAGTCTCCAATTCTCCAAGCAAAGTGGTAATCAGGACCTACTCTGCTTCACTTCTGAGGTCTGACAGGATCAGGTGTGCACAGAGCAGCATGCCTGAGGCAACACTGGAAAACAGTTCTATTTTAAAATTCAGATATGCCAAACACAGCAACACATGTATGATGCACCTAAAACTCCACCAGCCAAAGGGAATAGCTGCCCAAAGGCATCAAATCACAAAGCAACCCCGGATCCAAATGCAGAATATGTACCTCCATAACAATCATAACTACTGCTTTCAAAAAAAAAAAAAAATCACTTGTTCAATAATCCTAGCTCAAGTATAGAAAAATCAATATGGTAGATGAAACGGTTGCAAATTCTGTTTGGAAACCCCATGTATCCAAGATGTTGAAATGCACATGCTCAATGTATTTTGCAACACCCCACATGGAGTCAGACTGAAAATCACCCCTTTTGTCAATAGTAATGCTGTAGTCAAACCTCAATATGATTTGTTAGGGCAAAGAAAATGACATTGTTTTCATAGCCGATTAATATATTTTTGTTCAGCTTATCCAGAAATCACAGAAAAATCAACAATTTCAAATTTTTGTTGTTACAGTGTGGTGCATTGCTATTCAGAGGACAAAATGTAGAAGTGAGGGGTGTTCTGCAGAGGAAACGGATTTGTGTATACAATGGGCGTGCACGTGTCATCGGCAGGCAGAAGAGACATAACGCTGGAGGTTGCAGTGACTGGTATGATTAACACTGGTGGCATTCATTGATATGTATGAACATTTTCTTCACTAACCAGGGTGCAGCTGTTTTAGCTTTTGAGATGGACCTCACACACAAATTACTGAATGTATCAAAGTAAAGCCATGCATCACTTGCAGTTCTTTTTACAGTAAGTGGAGAAACTGTTTAGTCTGTCCTCAACTGTACCTTCACTGTTGTGCGTGATGTGCATATTGGCACAGACATGACCTTTCTTTTCCTATATTGTGTTATTAGTATCTGTAATTTGTTTTTGTATCAAAGCACAGGTTGTTACGCATCTTAATGATTCTCAGCATCTACGTTTTCATTTGTCTGGACCCCCTGAGAAAACAGAATGCCACTTTGTTCATCCATCTAGTCTCTACAGAAATATGGCTTTAAAATATGGTTCAAATTTGGTACTAAAATGGTATTAAAATATGGTTAAATATGTTTTGGGTTTTTTTCTCAATAGTTATTCATTTTATTTCAGGGTTCATTTTTTTGTTTATTGTCCTTCTATGCACTAATGTGCATCACTGTGCACAGAGTGTATGTGTGTTGTGAACCCGCTTATGTAAGGTCCGTCTGAATGTTGCACTCAGACAGCACTGGAGGTTAGACCTGGTTATTGGTGGTCTAAGGCATAAGCACTTTCTTGTGATGGCTGATATGAAGGCGACAGCTCTGCACACGATCACACTTTATTTTTAGAAAAACATGTCATGGACACAAAAATTAGCATTAATGGAATTGCTATTTAAAGAACATGGGTGGTGAGCATAAAAATTATAACTCTTGGGTGAAAACCAGCAATGACACTTGCTGGGTTGTGTGCCACTTTGCACCAGGAGGAAGACAGAGCCCAATGTGACTATAAGTAGCTATTAATGCATGGATTCATTCCATATCAGACCGGTTTGCAGGACCAGGCAGCTGATGTGCTGCGGAATATGTCTTGGACTTCATTTACATCAATTTTTTGAGAAATACAAATAATATGTACATTTAAATCTGTCTGGAGGATTGCAATCTGTTTCCTATTTGTATATTTTACAAATCATTTATGATTCTTCTGCAAGAGATCATTATTTTTTCCATGCAATATTTGACTTTTCATGGTATCATGATACCCATTTCAAAAACGATATGATTTCACACAGGCCCCATGATATGATCATCATGATACACGATGTATCGTTACACCCCTAATATCTTTGCAGCCAATAGGCCTAGAGATACTACGTGAAGCTGATATCAATCAGTAAATAATTTGTAATGAAATGGTATGAGTGATGTTATGATAACCTGCCCCAAAATATTATACAGTGCAGTATTACGGGTGCGCGCAGGGATACGCGTTGCCCCTTTGATGAAATAATCTACTTTCGGCTTCTCCCAATTGAAACTCGGGGTCCTCTGACGCCTTTCATTTTTTGCTGCACTTGCTGATTGTCAGAAGAAGCGATGACTTTTTATCTTACCTCTGCCATTTGTTTCGATGACACCATCGATCCACCTTGACGTTTTGGCATCTTGCTCACTGTTTTCATCGCCTTTTCCTCCTTCAGTCTGCATGACACAAGCATGAGTGACAGCTTGAGTGTGAGAAACAGAACAGCCTGTGCAAGGAAATTGCAGTGCCGCCCCCATGAGTACTCGCGGCGAGCGCTGTGACATGTCTCTGGCGAGATGGAACTTTGTGAGCTATGTTGCAGCTTTCCGGGAAAAAAATTAAAACAAAAAAACATGTATACAAATGACATGAAGGTAAAGCGACTACTCATTAGCTGCATCCAATTACCATGAGCCCTCCAATCTATTCTCTCACCTTTGTATTTGATAGTCTATATTCAGACTTAGTTACAGACATTCATAAATCATATACGGTTGTATAATATTGAGATCAGCGCTCTGTGGGCACCACATCATCTCCTACCGAGCTTCTTCTCCCTCCTCTCTCTGAAGACAGTTCTTGATGCCTGTGGCATTATGTGTTGGCGTCATTGTCATGCTGCACAATGAATTTAGCACATATCAGATGCCACCCTGAAGGCATGACTGATGCTGCGTAAGTATTGACCTGTATTTCTCAACATTAAGGAGACTAAAAATTCTGATCAAAACCCGAACATGTCAACTTATGAAATATGTCTTTCAGGGCACATAAATGTATCATTTGCTGCTTGCTCGCAACCAGCTAACGAGGCCTAAAGGACTTGAACCACTGCTGAGAACCAATGAGGAATGTCCAGAAGTTCCAGAGAGCTCCACATGTGCCACAGTCAAGATTTAATCTCCAAAATTTGAAAATAATAGCTCATGCTAAAGTTTTGTCTTTTCAAAACACATTTTTTTATGTACTATGTACTATTGTTAGACCACGCCCCCTTCATCAAACTCTGCGGGAAAGATTGTGACCAAACACATAGTTTAGGAATGCCCTCCCCAAAGATGTGGCCAAGTTGTAAACTCCTCCCAAAATTTTCAACCCAGTAAGAGCGGAAATGAAGGTTTTAGACACATGGAACCAAATGCTTCACATAATAGCTTTTTGTATCCACTTTAGAGCGACATAATTGTCTCTTCTTTTATAGCTTCTTACAACAACCCTTAAAAGAGATATTTTATTTTTATTGCTAATGGCTGCTGAAAAGTGGTTCCAGCTTGCGCTGGGGCCTGCTAAAATCAGCTGGCCTGCCTGTTGCGTAGCTGTGGCCTGCCTGCTGGCTCAGGTCTGCTACTGTCACCTGGCCTGCCTGCCTGCTGGAGGCCTACGGCCTACTACCGTCACCTGGCCTGCCTGTTGGAGGCCAAGGGTTTGCTGCTGTCACCTGGCCTGCCTGCTGGAGGCCTGGGGCCTGCTACCCTCACCTGGCCTGCCTGTTGGATGCCTAGGGCCTGCTACCCTCACCTGGCCTGCCTGTTGGATGCCTAGGGCCTGCTACCCTCACCTGGCCTGCCTGTTGGATGCCTAGGGCCTGCTGCCCTCACCTGGCCTGCCTGCTGGAGGCCAAGGGTTTGCTGCTGTCACCTGGCCTGCCTGCTGGAGGCCTGGGGCCTGCTACCCTCACCTGGCCTGCCTGTTGGATGCCTAGGGCCTGCTACCCTCACCTGGCCTGCCTGTTGGATGCCTTGGGCCTGCTACAATCACCTAGCCTATCTGCCCTGAGGTCTGCTACAATGTACCTGAGGACTGGGGCCTGCTACATTCACCTAGCCTACCTGCCTGGGGCCTGCTACAATCAGTCGACCTGCCTGTTGGTTCAGGCCTGCTGCAGTTACCTGTTGAACTGCTGATTTGGTGACTCGACAATACCTGAAGCACATTGCTTGCCACAGCCAAGCCTTTTGAGCACCTGTTACTTCATGCACTGTGATTTCCTACGCACGCATCACGTACTCGTGGGTTTGTTTATTAATTGTCTTCTTGGACAATCAACTCTAAATCAGGTCAGTGAAGATTCTTCATCTCACTTCCCAAGTATTACAAACCCTCCAAACAAACATTTATGTAATCTTCATCAAGAAATTTCCCCCATAAAAGAGCTATTGTTTCACATGGTCTCATTCAATATATTCAAGTTGCATCATCCTCTGTGCCTCTTGGTTTTGAAAAGCTGCTTTGTTTTTTTCTCACTCTCATGCCGATTTTGTCAACATAATATATAGTGAGAATGGTCCACCCTTTAAATTTACAAAGCAGAGATATATGATCTTTCTTTTACCATTAATCTCAGGTAACATACAGCCCCCTCCCTGGCCCAGTCAACACTAAAATTATGATATGACTGCTGCATTTAAGTGCAGATCTGGTTTGGGTGTTGTTAATCTGAACATCTGCAGTTTTCTTCCTAAAATTGCTTCATTACTTATCTGGGCTAAATCAACTGATGCCGACATCATTGTCCTATCTGAAAGCTGGCTTCATAAAACTATTGCTGATAAGGCCATTTCTATTTGTGGGTACAATGTCTATCAAACTCGTCCCAAGTGAGGAGGTGGGGTACCTATTTTTGTAAAGAGCAAATTTTCTGTTAAAGCATTCCAAATCTGTCAGTAAACAATTAAAATTTCTGGCCTTAAGCATCAAGGTATTTAAAGAATGTTGTATTATAGTCAGGTGGCTTAAGCCCCAAAATTCACATTATGTTTACAGAGCGGACATATTCACCACGATTGTTATGTGGGACCCTTAGGGGGTACTGATTGAATTTTTAATAGTACCCCTTCTCAACACCCCCCCACGTTCTGAAATTTTGGAAAATCCAAAATGGCTGCCATCAAACCTATATGTATCCGTAAAATCCTTGATAATGGTCCAAATATAACAATCTTGGTGTCTAAATATAGGTTTTCAAGGTCAAGGAATTCAATGAGATATAGCAGAGTGGTGTAAAACTAAAATTTATGATATAGGCAAGTATACATGTAAATAATTCAAAATGGCCACCATAATTGTAACAAAATTTTCAAATACAGTCTGATTCTGACAATATTGATATGTAAACTCTGGTAATGTGAATAGTACACAAGACCGATTTTGGGAAATTAATTTATTCCGCAAGAAACTGACAAAAACTTGAAACAAACTTCTATGCCTGCCTCCGGCTCCCGGGGGGGCGGTGTCGCGGCCGCTCAGCCCCATTGACGAGTACATTTTGTGACAGACATGCACACGCATAGGGAGCAATGCTGTGGGTTTGTTTGTGTGTCTGTTTCTGGACTTCACGTGCTGTTGGTTTGTTGGCTGGGCTTTGCTGCAGGTGCAGCCTGGTGGTTGCGCTTGTGACAAGGCTCAGGTATTGTTGCATGCTGTTGTTGCATTTTTGTGCCTTGTGTTCTTTTCCTCTCACTCCCCCGTTCCCTTTTGTTGTTTTGTTGATGTCTTTTTCTGTCCACCCCCCCCCACCCTTGTCGGATCTGGCGATTTAATACTATGCATTTAATAGTGAAAT
>OMMV01192632.1:0-12830 GCA_900302635.1 Chatrabus melanurus
GGCACGCACTGCGCGGCACGCACTGCGCACTTTTCTTTTTTCACCTCCAACAAGGAGGAAATGTTTTTGGCTCCCTGTCAATCTGTCTGTGAATTGGATTACTCAAAAGCTTCCATGCTGCTTTTCATGAAATGTGGTGGAACGTTGACAAATGGGCCAAAGTAGAACCTATTAATTTGTGGAGCAAATCTAGATCAAGGGGAGGATCCAGGATTTCTTTCACCCTACTATCTTTAAAATTGTGAAAGGTGCTTTTATTGGGGGAATTTTCAGTAATTACATGGGAAGTAATTCAAAACAGCGGCAGTCAATATTGTGTAAAAAAGAAAAAAAAAAAGGAATAAAAATTCCTGGATCTGCCCCTTGATCCAGATCAGCTCTATTATTTATATAACCACCTCTAACTCTATAATCACCAAATTAAATAATACGCATCTTTGAGCATTGTTAGAAGTGCTATATAAATAAAATTTATTATTATTATTGGCCTCCGAGTTTTCTGTAATCCAGTTCACAGAAAAACAAAAATATTCAGACATATTTATAGTGACAATATCTCGAAATTTGCCGGATTTAGCAAAGATCTTAATAAAAGTTCTGATCAAGTGGAACAGAGCATGTTTTTGTCAGGAGCTGATATTAATTCACTCGCTGTGCAAGAACAAACTAGGCTGGAAATGCACAGTATGGAAGAGTGGCCTCTTGTCTGTGAGATATTTTGCACCATATCATCTGTTTTAGACACCTCCTAAACTATATTAACATGTCAAAATGGTGTATAAAATGATCTTTAAAGTATTGTGCATTGCGATCAATGTTGCTTAGCAAGAAGGAACGACGAGCGGAGACTTAAAGTTGTACACAAATGTGTGTTCGTTTGAAGGTGATCGTGTTTGTTGGAAAAGCAGCACATTTTGCTTTGTGTGTAAGCAGGCAGAACGTAGCAAACTAACATTTAATGGGAATATTCACAAAGTCAAAGTGGATGTTTGGACAAATTCAGACTTGTATTCGGTCAGAATCCCGGCTCATTATCTCGCTGACAAAAACAACACAAACTCCTGCAAAGTGTCTCCACTATAACCCGATTCTGAATCACACCCAGACGTCTCCGTCTCTGCTAATATTCGTCCTGTACAGCGCGGCGTGTGTAAATGCGCTGAGCACACGATGATACTTTGCTAAATATAAGAGGCGAGTGGAGCGGAAAAAGCGTGCCTGCATAATAGATTTGTAGGGATGTTCGCTTTGAGAATAGCTGAGCTGCAGAATCGCTGAGCACTTTCATTTCACAAGGAGAATGGGAACCCTTTGGTGAAAGGAGTCTCTTTTCTCTCTGCTCTCATCTTTTTATTTTCTCGTCTCCTCTGTTGCCTGGCTGCACCAAACTTGCAAACTCATGTAACCTCCCTTTAAGAAAAATGGAAGACTTTGGAAGCAAGTGCGAGCTCTCTCTCTCTCTCTCCCCCCCTCCCTCTCTCTCTTTTGTCTCTCTGGGCTGGTGTTTGCAGGAGATAAGCAGCACATCGCTGTCTGCATGGCGACACGACGTATACCTCGCCGACCGCGTCATTCATCTCTCTCTCTCTCTCTCTGAAGCTCAAACATGCACTTGTATCTTGAGCTGGTGATTGATTGTGTTATCTTGAGAGGACTTTGAGAATTTACGAGTAAAACATCCGCTGCCACTCTCAGCTGCAGCCCTGGCATCACGGCCTACATCCTGCGGCCGCAGTTGCCAGATTGATCGAGTTTTAATGAAGAATTCTTCAGCCTAGGTGACATCTTTACCCAGTTGTGGGTCACTGTGGGCCACTTGGCCTGGCTCCTGGCATCACTTCTGGGAAAATGGGTCATTGTGAGTGACAGACAGACAGCAGCCAGGGGAGGCGGCCAGCAAACGAGATGGACGGCTTGTGTGCGGCGGCAGCGTGGCGGTGCCATTAAGCCACCTGTGCCTATAGTCACAAAACACTTCATCTTCCCTCCAAAAGTACTTCTGAGGAGCCCTGAACAGTTTCACTAAGGAGTTCACCAAGAGCGCAAATCCCAACTCACAATGCTGCTTTATGACAAAATCAAACTTTGTCACCTTGTTGCAGAAAGTCACAGAAACTAAAGTTTCACATGTGGTTGGAAAACTGGTTTTTAAGGCGCAAACATTGTGAGAAAAGACATGAATGCTGCTCCCTAAAACCTACAAAAAACTAAATATCTCCCCATTTCATGCCATTTATTTCAGGATCTATCAACTTAAACATTTGGGATGAGCAGATTTTAGTGATTACATGTAATTACAAGCCAAACAAGTACTATAAATCATTGCTTTGAAGGACTGAAGGACCGATCTACTCAATACTTTGCCAGATTAATTTACAGTTTGTAAATTTTATAAGTCCAACATTTCTTTTAATATTAATGCCGGTCTGTGACCTGAAATGGTTTGTCTTATTATTTACTTTGAAATAGTATAAAAAAAAGTAGCAGATGAAGAATGTGAGAAAAATCAGTTCCTTAATTAATAAATCAGAACAGAACATGGCAATGATTTTGATTTTTTTGAGCCCATACAAATGAGTCTATTGGTTGAACTTCTTTCATAAAAAAAATTATTTATTTTTTACTCCCATTCTCCAGTCAGCACACATTTCCTTCAAGTGTTTACACTGAGTGCACAATAATTAGGCAAATTGTATTCCTGAGGATTAATTTTATTGTTGAACAGATCCAATTAACCCAAAATGTTCATAAACCTCAAACCTGAATGTTAAACAAAGGAAAAGTGAGGTTTGTTTTTCTCAGGGGAATATATGTGTGCCGAATTATTAGGAAACTAGGAAATTTCTAGAATGTTGCATCTCTCTGAAAGGCATTTTACAAAGTTTGACTTTTCAGTGTCTGTTAAATCTCTTTTTTTGGCCCATTCTGCCTGAGGTAAAGAAAGTAAGTCCTTATTGGCCCTGAGGCCCATCGGGCCAGTTGTTGCCAGTCTATTGCAGGTTACTTCCCAGCCAAGGCTAGTACCCATTTTACAGCTAGGTGGACTGAGACAATGCAGATTAAGTGTCTTGCCCAAGGACACAGACAGGTAGCACAAGTGGGATTCAAACCCAGGTCTACATATTAGCAGGCCAGCTCCTTATCCACTGAGCTACCTGCTCTGGCTGTGGTAAAGACGCTGCCTAATAATAATGCATACCTTGATATAGGGTGTTGGTCATTTTAGGCCAAGGTCAGAATACTCACTTGCCTAATAATTGAATAGTTGGATGCAAAGTTTTGGGCACATCTGGAAAAACTAAAATGTCTTTTTTGTTAAAGCGCTGCTCTTAAGTCTAAAAGTGAAAATAATAGTGTAATAAATGTCTCATAGATTATACAGTTGCTTGTGGTACCATGAATCTTTTAGCGATGACTCCTAACCAGAAACCAGACTTGCAGAGATCCAGGGACCGTATTCATAAAGGTTCTAAGAATCGTCTCACAGAGCTCCTAACTTAGCTTAAAAACTTCTAGCTCAGAGTCTGAGCTTAAGAGGGATTCAGGATCAATCTCAGAGCATCTCTGAGCCAAAAGACAAAAACTTTTATCTTAGTGAGGAGGCGGGGCTGACCCTGTTGCTAGGTATGACACAGTCTTTTGAAGACTGTGATTGGTTGTCCAAGAAACACACACACACACACACACACACACACACACACACACACACACACGAAAGCGCTCTTTCTATGTTCTATTTCCATAAATGTGTTCATCTTCTGACGGTGCAATAATTCGGTTGTGGGTTCCATCAATGACTCCGACAACACCGGGGAAGCTGCTATGTTCATAAACGCCGTTTTCTGAGCCGACACGGTGTGAATGTCCAACTGCGACACAATCTGAGGTTCTGAAAGTGCTGTAATTGTTTGTGTGAACACTGTGCTTATAGAAGGTTCTGACAGACCCAAATCATCACTGCTACATAGCTGCCAAATACCTTAATGTAGCGATTACTTTGATTTCTGGCGCTGTGTCGGAGAAGTAAACGCATCTCTAATAAGATCAGTCACAAACATGATCCCTGCACCATCTAATGTGCAGTGTTTTAATAACTCACTGTCATCCATCATCTGGAGCACGTCTCTTCTCCCTCCGCGTCTTTCAGCCGGTTTCTCCTCTGCTTAAGAAACTCCGAAACCTCTTAAAAGTCCTCCTCCCTAGTCCCAACAGTTTTTCACCTGAGGAGCTGTTTTAATGGTTAAGATGCTTTAGGAATAACTTTTATCTTTACCAGGCTCTACTCTTTAATTTTCAGGGGAAACGCCCACAATTCTAAGAATTTTGTCACTCAGAACAAGTCTTTGCACCAGGAATGTTTGCGAATACGGATCCAGGTGTTTTGGCTTTACTATGAAGATATTTGTTTTCACGCTCTTAAATGCAATAAGGTGCTGATTCCACAGATACAGCTGCTGGTTCCTCAGTTATCCACTAATTACACCAATTAATCTTTCAGAAGCTTCTAAAAGTAATTCTAGCAATTTCTGGACTCTTTTAGAATCATTCATGCTGTTTAAAGAGGCATTCATCCTGTTGAATGTAAACTGTTGACCCACTGAAAACCTGAAACATCTTTTAACTATTATTTTTAAGTTTGGGAAAAATAAGTATGACAGGTTTTACCAATGCTGTATGTAAACTATGCTCACAACTCCATCTTTTAATTATTATTCTTAAAATAACTTTGTATAGAAATTCATTTTCCATATAATTAAGTATAATAAAAATATAGTTCAAATAAAAATATATATAAGATAAAATATAAAATAAAAACTGAATAAAGTTGGGGGAGATTGAATTTGAAAGTTTTTAACCATGGTATATGTAAACTTATGTTCACAACGCTTTTAACTATTATTTTTTTAAATTACTTTCTATGGAAATAAACTTTCTATATAATAATAATAATAACAATAACAATAATAATAATAATAAAGTTGGGCCCTGCGATAGACTGGCAACCTGTCAAGGGTGAACCCTGTCTCTCGCCCAATGACTGCTGCAATAGGCTCCAGCCCCCCGTGACCCTTAATTGGAATAAGCAGGTTTTGAAAATGAATGAATGAATAAATTTGGGGAAAATTAAGTTTGAGCACTTTTAGCTAAGATGTATGTAAACTGATGTTTGCACCATCATCCATCCAGTGGGGGACTTCTAGCTAGTTTTTGCATACAAAATTTTACTTTGCATTTGGCACCAAACTACCAATGAGATGCACAAAGCGTCAAAATACCAATCTGTTAGAGCGTTGCTTATTTTCTGGCCAATTGAGATTAAGGTGAAGTTAGAGAGATGTGGTTTTGGCAGAAGGCTGGACCCGAGGAGGCCAGAGAGCAATCTCATCCGTCTAACTGTCAGCGTCTCACCAGGCAGATATCACCAAATCTCACTGCCCTATTGACCTCTCCGTGTCGACCCTGTGTTGCCTTATCGCTGCTCTCGTCTATGCACACATACATGCTGAGACAAACACACACGCCTGCAGCTCGGTGACTGAACATTGTAATTTTAGGAAAGCAGCTGTTTTTGCTGGCCATAAAAGTGACACCCCTGTAGCTCTTCACTCCTCTGTCCTCCCTCACTCCCTCCGTCCACACTCTGTCCATCCATTTTTCCACATGCACACACACACCTCACAGGCTTTTAAACTCAGCACTGAGAATACAACGGCATCACTTCTCTTTAGTCATTCTCTACCTGCCTCCGGCGTAGAATTTATGAGCGTGTGCAGCGTAGCTGTTAAAGTGTGTGCAGCACAAGTTGTGTTTGTGTGCGAGTACGACAGACGCAACGAAACTCTGCACTTTGCCTGAACTATAATAAGTATGTGTTGATTTCACTTGGAAATTTAGTGCAATTAGAAAATAAAGTTGCTGAAAAATGCACGTCTCCAAGGATCCCATTTTTAGCTTGACAATCAGGTACTGTAATTGGGTTGTGCACCGTTAAAATGTAATATTAAATGCTTTAATTAAAGTTAAAAAAATAATTAAAGAGGTAATTCTGGAGTGGGGAAAAATCATGCAGAAATAATACTCATAGTTACACGTCCTCATACTAAAACGCAGTTCAAGCCCTGAGTCTGTCTAATCTCTAGTGACCAATCGGATGGTTGCAACAGTTTCTATGGGAACCACGTGCTCCTAGATTCATGACCCCCTCAGATCCACTTAACAATCCCCCAGATGCCTAATTGTTTCCCTAATGATGCTGGGCCTAATGGGACTGTTTATGGTATTCATTTGATAGCGCAGGCCCAGTAATTAGACTGCACCTCAGTTCATTAAACACTGGGGGGGGACGATGGCGTCAGGTTGAACGTACAGTACCAGTATACAAGCACAAGTGGATTTTAAAGATGAGAATGGCACACAAAGCAGGTCCACACTCAGCAGAGTGTCGTGATTGTACTTTCGCAGTGCGACTCGTTTGTCTGCAGAGTCTCAGCAGAGAAACACCATGAGCGCGCGTTCCTTTAACCGGGTGAACTTCACAACACAATTAGCAAATTAACATTCTGTCAAGTCCTCTTTGCATTTCAGTTTCTGCACACAACCGTCTCTGCAGAAGTTATCTTATAAATCAATGCAACTAGCAACTTTACAAATTGATCATTTCAGCTTCTTGCAACAGGCACCAATAAAAAAAAAAAATCATTCAAACAGTGCAACAAAACAGCAAACATTGTTCATCAAGTCTGGTGGCTCTTAGCAAGCTGACATTGTTAGTTACTAAAATTCTGCTGACCTTGTTTTCGCTGCAGTTTTTGGTTGTGGCTCAGGTGGTGACTCCAACTGGGGCTCGTTTTAGTGACAGTAACAAAACTTTGACAAGTAATTCTACAGTCTGCAGCAGCTACAGTCTGCAACTATTACATAAACTAGGTAATAGTAGCCATGGGCATGAAGACAGTAATGGCTACAGCAATCTGACATTTGGCCCCCAGTGACCTTGAGCCCAATGATTGATCTATGGCAAATTTGACCTCACCTAGGCAGTTCCAGAAGCCACATATGTGTGCCATGTTTGATGGATATCAGAGTGGAAAAAAAGAAAAATCTGAATTTTGACCTTGTCCGTTTCAGAAAACAAACGCATTTAGGGTGATTCTGGGGTTGACTGTCATCCACATTTCAAATTTGGTGGAACATGGCTAAAGGACCTGGGAAGAGTCGGGGCACAAACAGACAGATAAACCAATATTTTTTGACTTTTGACCCCAATACCCTTAACCTTTGCCAAAACAAACCATTTCAGGGCAATTCTGGGGTCAGCCTATACACACACACAGTGAGTTTGGTGGGAATTGGCCCAAACACCTTGGACGAGTAGTGGAACACACAAACATTTCTCAAATTGCAGTATGATGTTCATTAATGTGCACGGTCCTCGTAAATAAAAATGAGGTGAATGATGCTGAAAACCTTCGGTTAGTTGACCGCTTTCAGTGCGGAAGGTTCCTGGTTCAAACCCCACCCCTGCCCATTCTCCATGTAATGTGGAGTTGCGTCAGGAAGGGCATCCGGCGTAAAACATGTGCCAAATCTACATGCAGATCCATGTGGGATCTGCTGTGGCGACCCCGAGTTGAAATTGCGAGAAGCCGAAAGTAAGTGTGTCTCATACAAATGCCAAAGAACACCTTCCACTCACTATTTGATATTTTGGGGACGAGATCCGGCACTGTACACCGTGCAGCAATTCTTGTCTCAGTTTTATTGTTGTTTTTTTTAACTCTGGCTGTTTATCTCTATTATCTTTACTTCCTGAATACAGTATGAAAGAAACAAGCGAGAGTAACATGCAACAAAGCTCACCCCCGTGCACGATTTCACCCGTGCATTTGGTTTATTTGATTGCTCAACTTCCACATCACCACTGTGCTCATGGATTATTTTTTCCATGTGGTTCAGTTCGTTCAGACTGAGAATGAGATGATGCTGAACCCGTCGCTGCTTGCACACTCTGACAGCGTCCATATCAGAATATCAGGACGAAAACAAGCAAACAATGCTAATGTGACACGTATGAGTGGCGCCTTTGGAAACATCTAAGTTTGAACGTCTGATATATTCATAAATACTCCACCGTATTATGGGTCCTATTTTTAAGGAAGAAAATAGCGGAAAAAGTAGTGTGACAAGTTGGCATTTTCCTTACACTGGAACCTGATTTGTATATTCAGAATTTACAACAATATACCTGCATATTCTTTAGTTTTTGTTCTAGCCATAGTGCTGAAACCTTCAATCGCAGCGTGTGTCCCTCTCCATGGCGCTGAAACATTAAAGGGACACACTTTCAGAATTTCTCAAGAATAAAACAGCACTCTCAGCACTGGAGGTGATGTGATTAATCCTGTCCGTCTGTTTGATTTGGGTTATTAAGTGATGAAAGGATTATACAAGAACATTTTTGGAGAGACCTGATCCATGGGTTATGGAAGCATTTTGCAAAGCTTGTTAAGTACTTATAAAAGTACGAGTATGAGCTAGGACTTGGATGGAGCATTTGTCTCCGTCCGCGGCACCAAAACAGGCGCAGCGCTGAAACAGTTAAACAGAGTCTTCGTGTCTGTCCATGGTGCTGAAACAGGCTATTCGTCTCTGTCCATGGTGCTGAAACAGACTATTTGTGTTTGTCCATGGTGCTGAAACCGTTAAACATTTTTCGTCTCTGTCCATGGTGCTGAAACCGAGTCTTCGTCTCTGTCCATGGTGCTAAAACCGTTAAACATTTTTTCCGTCTCTGTCCATGGTGCTGAAACCGAGTCTTCGTCTCTGTCCATGGTGCTAAAACCTAGTCTTCGTCTCTGTCCATGGTGCTGAAACCGTTAAACAGACTCTTTGTCTCTCTCCATGGTGCGGAAACCGTTAGACGTTACAAGTGAATATAATTTTTATCTGACTACTTCCAAACTATTCAATTGAACATGGTAAACTCATAATAATATGGAAGGACGGTACATATGAGCCTGACGGCACATAAACAGACTAAGAGAGCAAAATGTGGAGAAAACATCCCAGATGTGATCCAGTAGTCATACCTTGAGGAAGGACAGGTTGCGGTTCCGATCGATGCTGGTAATCTCCAAATTGCCCATGACGACCTCACAATTCTCATAGAGCTTCTTCAGGGTGCGGTACTGCTGGTCCAGGTCAGAGAGACTGCTCAGCTTATTCTCTGTGCCGGGACAAACTAGAGACAGAAACCAGACAGAAACTGTGTTTCACTTTGTTGTGCACATTCAGATTAACACATCCAAATATAATACTGGACAACGGTCACTGCTGACTGAATCTGTGACAGATGTAGGAAAATTTAAGAATATGAACCAAGACAAGTTAAACTGCATTTTTACTGCAGTATGAAATGATATTCTACCTTCTCTTTTAGTCCTTTAACATATTCCCTAAGCTTTAGTCCAACATTACTATGCCAGGAAAAACCCCCCAAAAAACTAAACGCTTCAGTGGCTGCTGCATCGCACAGATTCTCAAAGACTGAAAATGTTAGAATCAATGAGATAATTAATGGAGAATGGGCCAACGAGGGCAGAAGAGGCTGCAAACATTTAGGAGAATATATCTGGGGACTAAAATAGAACTGCATGAAGAAGATATGTAGGAAAGAGAGAGAAAAATGAAGGAAACGTTAACTGAAAAAGGACAGAGAGTGTAACGGCGATAAAAGAGCAGGTCAAGAGATTACACAAATTACTGAAAAGAGTGAAAAGTGAGGCGGACGTGACCCTCAACAATGAAGGAGCTGGTGAGAGTCTGGACTCGGAGAAGGATGGTGGGTATCATTTCTCTGAGGGAGTGACCTACAGTCCGGGTCTGGCACCAGCACGCCGTTTAATCAAAGATATTCAAATTGCACTGTGGGTGACCTTTACAGAGGGTTTCACTTGGAGACTTCCTTCGGCTGATGAGATTACAAGACTTTGAAGATATTATAGTGAATTTAAAAAAGGCTCTATCACTGTGTGGGAGCTGAAATGATTTGAAATATACTTGTCAACTCTTTTGATTCATCATTAAAGTCATTCACCAACAAAATATTCAGCTTCTTAAACCACTCCATTTTCCGTTTTACTTCAGATAAAGTGGATTTAAACACTTCAACAGTATTATCATGCTGCTGTTAAAAACTTCAAACTGGTTTCTCATCCTGATATCATGTTTTAGCTCATGTTAAATGTCTCTGAACCAGTGGGAAAATGTTTACATCTGATTTAATTAATCTGGGTTCAACTTTTTTCAAACTGCTCGAACCATAAAATAGGCTGATTTAAAGTGTTTTAAGACACTTTAAACAAGTTATAAATCAAATATTAAACAACTTGAACACAATGGAAAACTGGATTTAAAATGGCAAAAAATGAGAAAATGGTTTGAGTCTCTGTTTAAAACTGAACAACTTAATGTTTCAAGCATTTATTTATTTTCAATTCAACTTTATTTGTATAGCACCAAATCACGTCACCAGTCGCCCCAAGGCGCTTCACAAGAGCAGGGTCCAATAATGGACCCGGCTCGGTTGGATGGCCACCATAATAACAATAAAATTGTAACAATTAAGATAAAAAAATACAAGGTACAGAAAAAGTCAAACAATCGAACTAACAATTAACAAACAAGTAAAATTGATGCAAAAACAGTAAAATTAAATGCAGTAAAAGTATAAACAATACCATACATAAAACACCAGGACTCTCTCCAAACCATTCTGACAATCACTGCTGCTGACGGAACAACAGAGTTTAACATAACTAAGTATATGTCCGATTATAGGACAGAGAAAACAAATGTCTTTAACCTGGACTTAAATGAGTCCACAGAATCAGACTTATGTCAATGGGTAAACAGTCCTAGAGAAAGGGTACACAAAAAAAGGCTCTCTGATCCACCGACTTCTTCTTAACCCTCAGAACACACAGCAGTCCTTGATCCCGAGAACACACAGCACAGGCCGGTACGTAATGTACAAGTAAATCAGGCAGATAAGAGGGCACTAGTCCATGAAGAATCTTATATGTTAGTAAAAGTACCTTAAAATCAGACCTCATATGAACAGGAAGCCAATGAAGGGAGACCAAGGTGGGAGTAATGTGGTCAAACCTTCTTCTCCTAGCCAATACTCTCGCCGCGGCGTTCTGAACCTCCTGAAGACCCCTGGTGTTCGTGCGTGGCAAGCCAGAAAACAAAACGTTGCAGTAATCAATTCTAGATGACACAAAGGCATGAATCAGAGTTTCTGCATCCGCCACAGATAAAACAGGTCGAATCCCTGCAATATTACGCAGATGGAAAAAGGCAATCTTTGCCGTTTCTCGAATATGTGGATCAACTGTCACCCCTAAACCCCTAAATTCACACTGGATAGAGTCTATTGTAGGGATTTCCATTCATTCATTATTTTATTTATTTATTTCATGTTTAGCTCAACTTTATCCAACCTTATTATTTTTTGTTCGACTGGAGGGAATTAAGACTCCAGTATCTGCTGGACAGAAACTGGTTTGACTAGATTGTAAAACATTTACATTCATTATTGTTCGATCCACTGAGGATCTGAGGTCCTTATTTTATTACCAGAACATCGCTGCTTATTTTATTCTGACTCAGATTTCAGTGAAGCTGTAATCAGAGTGGGCAGCACGGTGGCTCAGTGGCTAGCACTCTTGCCTCACAGCCAGAAGGTCTGGGGTTTGATTCCCACCATGCCCAGTTCCTTTCTGTGTGGAGTTTGTATGTTCTCCCTGTGTCTGTGTAGGTTTCCTCCCACTGGCAAAAACATGCACATTAGGGTCTGCTCCTTTCTCTGCCCTTGACCAAGGCAGAGTCTCTATATCTGGAGTTGCTCCCCGGGCGCCGGACTGTGGCTGCCCACTGCTCCAAGTGGTTGGATTGTGTCTAACTGTAATTAGGATGGGTACAGGGGATGGGTTAGGATGTATGTACAATGACAATAAAGACCCTTCTTCTAATAATTACAAATATTTGCTTTTTTAAAATTTTTTTAAGTGTGCCACTGGAGAACGTGCTTTGGTTTGTTAGTGTGAACATACCAAGAAAACCTGCTGTTCACCATGAAGTTAATGTGACTATCCACTATTAAATCCTCACGTTTTGCAAAGTGATGGCAAATATATGAAGAGCTCTTTTCCAAAACGCAATAAATGGCAAATGTAAAAAAAACGAGCCTGTGATGCCATTCCATTGTCTACTGATCCTATTCACTGCCCCATTAATTATTTATGCCAAACCGTGACATATACGTGTTTAAAATGAACTGCAAATTGCTGTTTCTTTCCAAAACGCAACTAGCGCCACGCCTGTTCTGTGGCTGAATGAGATATCTCCTCTCCACCAATCAGCTCCACCTGTAAGTCTCCTTTCCTTTCAAAAATAACTTGCTTTAATAACTGTCACAGAAATATCTAAAATGTGGGGGTTTGTGTGTAAACTAGCGGCCGTTTTGCACTGAAGCGCTCTGCTTTAATGAGCATTAAATAAACTCACACGGACCTCTTAAAGGTGTAAAAATGTGTATTAATGTTTGATTCATGATCTTTTTCATCCAGGTTTGAATGTTCAAAGAACAGATTGAATGAACTGATTGAAAATAAATGCTCTTGGAACCAATACGATAATTATTAAAGGGGTCATATTGTGCCAAATAACTTTTTATTGACCTTTTACATTTTCATGCATTTGATACTTAATATTCAACATCTCCAAATTCCCACAATTCTATGAGGGTTTTCACAGATATTCTCCTC
>OMMV01192634.1:0-10574 GCA_900302635.1 Chatrabus melanurus
TGGAATAGTTTGATTTGTAATGGGATCAGCTGGTGCAGTATGATCGCTTCTCATAGTATCTGAAGTGTTGATGGGCATTAAATATTTATAACAAGAACCACTAAATTTTTTTGTGGGAACGCCAATGGGTACAGGACAGTCTCAATATGAAAAATTTCCCTTCCTGTCAGACACTCTACACTGTCACCATAGTGGTTTTCCTGCTTTGATTTCCCCCCTAAACAAGTGGATTCCACACCCACATTAAAAGTAGGCCCTGCAGGCTCTCTAATCACCTGCTCCGTGGCCTGCTGCAAATTCCTGATGTCACCCTCCTTTTAAAAATCTATCTATGTTCTCAGATAAGATGGTGGCATCTTCCCGAGTAGGATGAAGGCCTTCCGGCATCAGCAAGCCACGGTGACCCCAGAAAGAGGGCCAGTTATCGACAAAACTAAAGCCTTGCTGCCTACAGAACTTTGCCAGCCACCTATTTAGGGATGTAAGCCAGCTGTAAACCTCATCATTTCCCTGGGAGGGGACCAGAGACGATTAATCGATGCCGACATATCTTTCTGGCGAGGTCACAAGTCCTCTCTATGTCCATCTTTGTGACCTCAGACTGTTGCATCCTAACATCGTTGGCGCCAACATGGATAACAATGTTGCTATAGCTGGTGTTATGTTCCTGATCCGGCTGTCTGGCCTTGTGCAACGTCAGCACGCTAAGATGAGATGCTATGTCGGAAGCTCTGGCCCCAGGTAAACATTTAACCACACCTGGCATCACTAATCTCACTTTGCGAGTGACGGAATCCCCTTTCACTAACATATGGCGTTTCAGCCTAGGGTCAGGGGTCGAAGTTGCACATAAGCCAGCAGGGCTATCAATAAGGCTCACAAGGGCAGAAAAATGGTTTGCAGTTGGTAGTGGAGACTGCAGACCGGGTACCACAACCAGGTTCCGGGCTCTGCGAGCTTTCTTCCTCCTGACCACAGGACAAAAACCGTCATTCTCCGCAGGTGCAGCTAAGCTAATGCTAATGGGCGTGCTAGCCACCCCGACGCTTACCTCGTCTGGAGTGCCCGTAATGTCTAACTCCAGTGAAATAAGCTGCTCTAGTTTACAGACACGACTCATTAACCCTGTCTGACAACATTGCTTTGCTAGATTAACCTTAGTGCAAGAAATACGACTAAGCTAAGCTAACTGCTCCTGAACTGCACAGACAAACAGGCTAAAGGGGTTACTTAGCGAACTCAAAATGTCAGTAAATATTACCACTAACAGACTTTAAGCACAGGTGATTAAATTCACTAGAGACAGAACAAATTACGACCTTTAGTAAAATGTTGAGGCACGTCACGCCAGCAGCACAGTGGGTCCGTTCAATAGTGTTGTCCGTGCAGCAGCAGTAGCACTACAAAATAGACTTTGTAGTGCATGATGCACTATTTTTACAAAGTTCATAGATTGCATAGTTTATTTTTATACATTAAAATGTTTCTGGAATTGTTTTAATACAAACGCCCTCAATCACTTTGCTGCCGTGCTTATACTTGCCCCCCCGCGCGCGCGCGCACACTGCACGACCCACCAATATTTTAGGGCTATATTTAAGTCTTGGGAAGAACACTGAACTGGCTCTGCTTGTCTCAGAATGCCGACTACGCGAACAAAAAAAGCACAAAAGCAGCTACACCTGTTGAGGAAACAAAGGACTTTTAATGTCAGTAAGCACATTTTAACTCTGGTTTACCACTCACTCATTAAATTCATCCTCACTTTTAACATCTCATCCTGGTACAACTTCCTCACCACCAAACACAAAACAAAACGCCCTCGCATAGTTAATCAGGCCAGCAAAATCATCTGTTCATCTCAAAATCCCCTCTCTGAACTGTACAACTGCTCTGTGATCAGGAATGCCACCCCTTTCAACCCCTCCACCACTCCTTCCAGTTACTGCCATCAGGCAGACATTACAAAGTCCTACTGGCCCAGAAAAGCATTGGCCAAAAAGAAAAAATCCTTCATTCCCTCAGCAATAACCGCCCTGAACAATCTAAAACAGACACTACTTTTTAATCAGTCGTTGCTTTTAACAGTCCCCTTTTAATGCTTGTATATGTGTTTAAATGTGCTTTAAGTGGGTTTTAATCTAAGTTGTATTGCATTTATTGTTGAGCTGTATCAACAAAAACTTTCTGTCACCTTTGGGACAGACAATAAAGTCTGTCTCTCTGTCTGTCTACTGTATCTATCCATCCATTCTACAAATTCTCAAGATGTTCGAAAGAGCAGCCCAGTCAACCCAAACAAATGCACTGCAAAAACCAACATAGGCTGCAAAGAAGCACTGCTAATATTCACAGGAGAGTTCAATGAGTGCTCACAAAGCTAGGATGCAGTGGATATTTGACTTCGTAGGTGTGAAGCAAGACTCCTGTGGTCAACGAGTGGCAAGTAACTGGGATTGAACCCTGTTAAGAATGATCCTCGCAAGTACACACCACAGGGTGAGGTAATGCAGTGACATTTGAAACGGCAACATTTCAAACATCACTTCAAACAAACACATTTCAAACAAAGTCAGAACCAAATTTAAAGTCTTGCCACTACAGTGAGAGTATCCCTGCATAAACGGAATCAATCTAAAACTAATTCAAAGATAATTAATTCTATGAACCCTAAGCAGATGTTTTTGCTCGTCACATTTTTAGTAACTGTGGCCTCATTTTACAGTGCACCGACAAGTCCTGCACCTCGAGACAAAAAGTACAACCATGGCTAGAAGTAAAGAAAACAAAAAAATGTATTTTGTGCAATATGACAATGCCTGTACTGATCTGTATTTGAGTTCTGTTCTTTGCACCAACAGCTTTTTTTCTTCACCAACACATTTTCAGAGCTTCAAATTTGTCACTTCTCTCCTGGTGTATTATGTTGTTTTCCAGGTTTGAAACTTTGTAAATGTGTATTTGAAAACTAGTGTTTATATATTGCTCAAAAAAAAGTTTTGAATATTTGAAACCTTAGTTTTGAAAGTTGGAACGATCATTTTGAAAGTTCAGCAAAACTGAAAAGTGACACTAAAAGCTGCAGCTTGAAACTTGGGGGGGGGAAAAACTGGGAAGCTGACAGCAGGGTCAGTGGCTCATAGCCTATTGGCTGTTTGCTGCTTAAGTCCATTCCTATCACATGTCGTACTTACTGGATTTGGGGTGATTAGCAGACAGCTGGGCCAATAACAGACATGAAGGAAGCGTAGTTCTCTCTGCTGTCATGATGAAGTTATTGCTGTGTACTAACTAGATAACTAATGTTAATGCATACAACATGGCGATGTTAAAGTTGTTCACGTCTCTCGCTGCATCAACTTCACCAGAAAAAAAATAAATTCTTCACTGTTTGTGGACAGCCAGACAGCAAAGACAAAACAGCACATCAGTCATTGGCCCAGCCATCAGTCAATCACACCTAACCTGGTAAATACAACGTGATAGGACTGGACTTCCACAGAGAGCAGCCAATAGGTTATGAGTCAGTGTCCCTGCTGTCATTTTCCCAGCTTTTTTTAACGGGAAGTTTCAAGCTGTAGTTTTCAGTGGCAAACCTGAACCATGACAGAATGCTGCCAAAAATCACATGGTTCGAAAGCTTGTAACTGTATCTGCAAATCTTGGAAAAGTTGGCATTGTAACCTCGCAGCCTGCAACACAGTCTGTCAAATCATGATATAAGCCTTAGAAAATAATTTTCAACCCTGCAAAATATTTTTAATCAACTCTCAAACATTTTGTTTCCACCTTTCAAATTTAGGAATTACATTAACTCTATGTGTCATCAGTCTCAGTGTCAGAAAAGTCAGAACTCTTACCATCAGTATCTGGTTGGAAATGACTGCATGGACCTGAGTCTCTGGCTGGTTGTGATCCTCCACAGTCCTCTCCATCAGCTTCGACTTTCAGTGATCTGGGTTCAGTTGAGTTGTTGGAAAGAAGCTCCTCTTCTGTGCTCTCATCTCTTTGGCTTTGATGAAGCTGTGATGACTGTGGTTTTTCTTCATCTTCACTCTTCACAGAGACAACAGTGAAAGAGAACTTAGTGACATCAGCCTCCCCCAGCCCATGAAGCTGCTTTCCCTCCTGACTTACCCAGAGTTCCTCCTGTTCCTCTTTAATGTTTGGAGGCGCAGAGTCCTTTTGGTCCAGATTCAGATTCCATTCCTGCTGCTCTGGGAGAACGTCTTCTTTACTTACCAACAGCTGCTGCATGTCTGCAAGGAAGAAATTAAATGGATAAAATTAGGAACAACATTCATTATACCGCTGGGATAGGCTCCAGCCACCCCACATGAAATGAAGGAACGTTCATTATAATATAGTAGGATAGTGGTGTGTGCGTGTGAGACCTGAGTACAGCATGTTATTGTACTGAGGAACTCAAGTCAGGTCTGGGACCATGTGCTGGTGTTGCATGTTGCTGCATCCACCACACTATGGAACAGGCAAACCAACACTCCATCACCACCTCAAAAAAGTAGCCATTCAGGTGATACTTGTGTGTCCTTGGCCTTTTCCAGTTTCTGGTGTCCTCAACACTGAGGCACCTGCATTTTAGATAATGCTCAGGGAAGTGCTCCACATGGCTGTAGTGTCGTAGCTGATGTTACCTCACAAAGTAAGTGGCACTCCTCATCTGATTCTCCTTAAGTAACCATTCATTTAACACAAAGTCAAACAGTGGTACCCAAGGATCCTCAGAAGATTTTTTTCCCTGGTGTTAAGTCTACAATAACTCCAACATAAACCAACAGGTATAACAGATGTGGTGGAGATGGTGGAGTTAACTGCAAAAAAAGCAAAATCTTACCAAGTATATTTGTCTGATTTCTTGTCAAAATATCTACTTACACTTAATATGACAAAATCACTTAAGTCAAATTTCAGTAAAATAAAATTATGCATTTTTTGGAAAATATGTCTTAAAAATCTTGTTTTCAGTCATATCTGAGATGAAACATGCTTTTTTGATTCACGTTTAGATTTTTAAGCTGCTGTGTTATTTGTAAATCATGTAACACTTCCTAATAATAGTAAATTAAAAGCTCAAAATGAGTTTTCTCAGCTAATTTCAAGAAACCTTAAAGGATTTTTCACTTGTTGCATTGGCAGATTTTTTTGACTTGATTCAAGGTATTTTTTAACTTAAACATCATTCTATCTTATTGAAATTCGAGTTAAATTATTCTGTATTATTTTAAATATATTTAAATATCTGGATTAAAAATTTGACAAATATATTTGGTAAGATTTTGCGGGGTTTTTTTAGTTATTTTTTTAGTGTTGGTCAAAAATAAAGATTAGTGAACAAACCTGTTCTTTATCAGCGAACTTCAGGCTTGAAAACAGCATCCAGCACTTTAACTCGTTTCTTCTCTTCTTTTAAACCAATAATTTCTTCTTTTAACTCTGCGATTATTTTTTCTAATAACTCAAATTTCTCTTCATTAGCAGCAGTTAGCCGCTGTTTCAACAAACCTCAGCTGTTTTTACTTTTTCGCGCTGACTTCGTCTTTTCTTCTTCTTCTGGTTTATTGTCGGTTTTTGTGGATCTGGAGCTCTTTAAAAATCATATTAAAGGTTTACAGCGTGAAGTTTGATCTGTTCTAAGGAGAATTTTCAGGGTGTCCAACTAGCTAGTAGCTTCGGAAGCTTACAGGAAACTGGTCTTCTTCTTCATTGCATTTTATGGCGAGAGGCAATCAGCGTATAGGTGCATTACCGCCACCTACTGTGTTGGAGTGTGGACCAGACTTAAGTTCCTACCCCATTGTCAAAAAAAGAGGTAGAGGACAGAACAACAAAAGAAAATTAAAAACAAGAGAAGAAAAGAAAGAAAGAAAATAAAAGAGAAAGCAAAAAGAAAAGACACATACTTCCAACTGTACGCTATATTCTATTAAATAACTGTGTGACTTTCAAATAGTGAACCAAACTCCCTATACCCATTTCAAATAAAGTTTTCAAATTCAATTGGTCACCCACACGTTTCCTAATGTCCCTCATCAACTCCTCTCGTTCTTGAGAGTTCAGTTGGACATGTTTCACCGATTCCTCAGTATGACAGTCGCCATATAATCCTGAAGGGTGCTTGTTTATCAAATGGAATGTCTGGTTCAGTCCAGTGTATCCCACCCTCAGTCTTATTGAGATGTTCTCCTCCTTTGTGCTCTTTTTAACTGTCCTCACTTTACTCATTTTCTGCTGAATTACACAGAGGTGCCATCACGGGTGTCCTGTATTCCATCCGTGCTGCCACTCTCTGAGGATGTTATCCTTCCTTTCTCCTCTGACTTACTCAGGGGAACGTCCATAATGTCCACTTGATTAAGAGCCTGCTTTGTCAACCTGTCCACAGTTACATTTCCTCTTATCCCTCGATGAGCCAGAACCCACATAAAACCTGTTCATCTTGTAACACCTGTACAAAGTTTCATATATCTTATTTACAATATCCTGCCTGCTGCTTGATGGAAACGACTCCAACGACAGTGACGCAGAGCTTGAAGCAGTACACAGAACGGTCTTTTGAATTTGTGTCTCTTCTACCCACAGTAATTCTGGTTCAAGTTCCATCAGCTCCATTGTATAAACTGACAGATGGACTGAAGTTCTAATGTTAACAGACACCTGTAAGGTCGGAACACAGAAAGCAAACCCTGTGTTCCCTGTATTAGGATCCTTGGATCCATCCGTATATACTGGAACATATGGTTGATTCACAGTTTGTAATCTCTCCTCAACTTGGACTGTGATATTTTCCAAAACTATAATTACTTGTAAATCATCAACATATTGAAGGAGTGAACTCCCACCTGGCAGAGCCAAAAGCTCTCCAGATTCTCTTTCAGTGCTCAGTTTCAGACTCTAGTAATAAAGCTGTGTTAATAGTGTCCATGTGTTTTACCTTTACAGTAAACTACAAACCAGTATTTTGAATCTTTGTGCACTAGAATCCTGAAGAATCCATTTTTCAGGTTGACCACCTAAAAACACTGACTGTGGAACTTGAGATAAAATCGTGCGTGGATTTGGAACATTGATGCTTGAGCATGGACTGCTGCATTTACTGTTGCAGATCTTCAACAAATCTGGTTAACGTTCATGTCTGAACTTTTTGATGCGATAAAAGTGTAGTTTGCACTCATGAAGTTGTCGAGGAATCTGGAAGGACAAATAAGGTGAACGATGATGTTATTTCCTGTGATTGAAGGGCTAGCAGAAAAAAGAGCAGCCCACAAAGTGTCACATTGTGTCACAAAGCCCACACATTCAAGTGTCAGACAATGGAGTCTGGCAACCTCATGCACCACGAGATCTCGGGTGGTTGAGGTAAAATAGAGCACACATGTCCACATCCAGGCCAAGACATGACCTGCACAGGCCCAGAAGCCCATCAGGTCGGTGCTGATCCTAGAAACCATTGCATGCATGAGATTGCATGACCCCCCCTGAATGGGACACCAGTTCACCACAGGTTTTTCCCAAGCTTGTACCCATTCACAGCTGGGTGGACTGGGGCGAAGCAGATGAAGTGTCTTGTCCAAGGACCTGATCTATGTGGAGCACAGGGTTGGGTAGCTTCCAGCCAATTCATTACAGCAGAGCCAGAGGAAAGAAATTCCTCACACAGTATGGATGATGGTCAAAAGACTCCAAACAGTCAGGGACCCCAGGTAACATCACTGATGTTGTGTAGCTTTATAAGAAGTATTTTCCAATATTAAGATGTTAATAATTAAGATTTTATCTGCTTGAATGATAAAACAGATGTGTCTCCTTAAAATGTGCTGTGGACTGAAATTAGCCAACAAAATGATGGTAATTTGTTACAGAGGTGGGCTTTTTCTTGAGGAGTTTGGTAAATATAGATTAAAAAAAAAAAAAAAAAAACCTCATCATTTTAACATTCAGTAATGAACCTGGTTCCCTCAATCAGAGCAGCTGCTCAGAAAGTTCAAGCTGGTGTATCCAGACCTGCAGTGTAACCTTGTGAAGAAGACGGTAAAACTGGCACCACATGTGCAAAGTGTAGGAAATCTATTTGCAGAAAGCTCACACTGAGCCTCGCTCCCAATCATTTCAAACTACTATCCCCACTCCAGCCAGGAGGTGGCAGTAATCCACTAGCCATTAGCCAGATGTCCTAAAAAATAAAACAGACGAGTGTTTTCCTGTTAGCTTCCGAAGCTACAGTTAGCTAGCTAAAGACCCTGAAAACTGTCCTTGGAACAGATTAAACTTCACTCTGTAAGTCTGTAATATGTTTCTTAAAGAGCTCAAAAGCCACAAAATCTGATAATAAACCGGAGGAAGAAGAAAAGACGCGTTTAGCGGAAAAAGTCCACCAGCTGAGAAGGTCGTTTAAACAGCGGCTAACTGCTGCTAATGAAGAGAAATTTGAGTTATTAGGAAAATAATCCAAGAAGAAATTAGTGGTTTAAAAGAAAAGAAACGAGTCAAAGTGCAGGTTTGTTCACTAAACTTTATTCTGTTAGTTTATGTTGGAGTTATTGACTCATCACCATTATGTCAGAAAAAAGTCAAACTGTGTTATATGATGAATAAATCAAGGATAATTCAGCTGTTCTGAGTCTTTACAAAGCCACAATAAGAACTCTCTTCGAGTTTGCTAATCATGTGTGATGTCCCAACTCGATCAAACATATAATGTTGTTTGACCTGTTTGATACCACGTTTGAAGGACAGGAATTACAAAAAAGATGGCAACATCTCAATTTACCAACTCTAGAACATCGACAATTAAGAGGGGATATGATTGAGCTTCATAAAATTGTCACTGGAATTTCCGAACGTGAGATCACTCGTAGTGTAATCAGACACACTTAAAAAAGATGAATAAATAAATGAATATTATCTCAGCAAACCAAATTAAAGGTTTAAAAATGGTAAAAGATTTAAAATGGTAAGTAGTCTTCCTTTATGTTATGCTTTTGCCTCTAATGCAGACACTCAAAGCACTTTACAACAATGCCTCACGTGTGTACACACACACACACACACACACACACATCGATATCAGGGTTCTGCAATGCGAAGTACTCAGTTGCACAACAGGGCAAAATTGTTCCATCCCAATCCATTTTTCACACATTTTTTTTCCCTGCAGGAAAATCTTCAAAATTTTCCAGAAACAATGTTTTGGACATAGCCTTAAGTTCCTCTCCCCTGCTCACTTCTCTCACTTGCCATGCCACCTCACAGCACTTTATCCTGGTTGGCCTCTAGCCTTGATAGGCTCCTCTCTCTAACCATCAGAGGCTCACTACACCTCCAACACATGGCTCACTGAAGCTGGTAAAAAAATTTCCCCAATGCAAATAGATAGGGGAAATTTTTCTTAGGGTTGTAACTCATGAATCAGAGGTGATACAGTTGATATAGAAAGTCTACACTCATTTGGGCTTTTACACACGTTAATTTATTTGCCATTTCAACAAAAATAGTTAAGGCTTTTCCATATTAAGCTTTCTGAATTATCCCCTTTAAATGCAAACTGAAAACAAATCTCTACGTTTGTTACCCTCAATATTACAAACCTCACATCAAAGTGGTTTTTATTATATTTAACAGCTCACTGACTTTTGAAAGAAAAAAGATTCTGATCAATATGTCAGTATATACAGAAGAATTTAGTCCAGCAAACGAACTGTCTTCATCTCTGAGATGTCCCTATTTTCAATTTTATTCATAAATGCACAGGCCTGTACCTACATTTATGTCAAAGATCCCTCAGATTAATGACAGTTTCCTGATTATAGCAACTGCCGTTAAATATGTTGGAAATAGTTTAATTCACCAATAATCTTTGGTTCTTAAGAGAATGTAACATCAAAGTCTAGATTAATCATTTATAATCTTCAACTTGTGGACCTGGCCCGAATACCAGTCTATTTCTTTTACATCTCTGAGGAAAGCCTTGTTTATGTCAAGGCAAACCCATAAAACGGGTTAAATGACTTCAGTAAACTTTTCTTTAACTACAGCATGTAGTTTTTATTAAACCTAAAAAGCAGCATAGAAGCAATAAAAAGTTGGAGAAGGTTCACCACAGTGTTGAGTAAAAGTTAAAATTTGCAAAATCGATAAAAATCAGATAATACAAACATTGTGATGATTAAAGAATAGCAAACAATTTATTTAAAGTGTGTAAATGAATATTTGAAATCAAAGTCTTGATGAAAATTAGAAAAACCAGATGTTAAATCTGTTCAAAAACAGAATATGGTTAAAAATATGATTCAGGTGGCGCAGCAGTCTAAGCGTCAAGCTTCTTAGCTTGACGCAGCTGGCCGGCGCAATGGGAGTGGCAACAATTGGCCTCACCGCTCCGAGGGAGGGGGGGAGGACTCGGCAGGACGAGCCGTCCGTAAAATGTCCTTGGACGCCCCGTAATCATGGTACGGGGCAGGCGGGCACGGCTTGTAGAAGGCGTGCCTCGTCATTCTGGCCACCGGGGGGCAGGATGGTGAGTCCATGTTAGAGCGGTTGCTCATTGAGTTTAAAAC
>OMMV01192641.1:0-12733 GCA_900302635.1 Chatrabus melanurus
TATGTATCATGATAATGGAGAATATAAATAAATAAATAAAATATTAATAAATTAGAAATTAAAGGAGGAAATGCTCATTTATCATAGCAAAATGATTTTATAAATCATATATGCCAGTCAAAGTTATTCTTCATGTTCTCTAATTGATTTCATTAATTTTCTGTACCAGCGTACTCCAATTAAGGGTCACGGGGTGCTGGAGCCTATCAGTCCAGGGTGTACTTCACCTCTCACCCAATGACCACTGGGATAGGCTCCAGCACCCCCGGAGCACCCGGAGGGAACCCACGCAAGCACGGGGAGAACATGCAAACTCCACACAGAAAGGACCAGGTCGGAAGCGAACCTGGAACCTTCTCGCTGTACGCACCAGTGCTAATTAACCACTAACCACCATGCCGCCCTAATTGATTTCACAGGTGACAAATGTTAAAACCTTGGCGGAGGTCTGCGCTCTGTGAGTGCTCTTGTTAATAGACTAAATACAACCCTACGCGCTGCTTTCTGCTCAGATTACACACTGTGTAAAGAGCAAAGTAGAGTTGGACACGGCCCAAATACACTTAGGCTATGCACTCAGGTCTAACTCGCTGGATCTCTGCTGCACTTTTACACTCCACACAGGCTTGCCACGCAGCACTGACCGCTCCACTAGTTACAGCACTTCCGCTTCACATCTTCCCCACACAATTCGTATGAGCGATCACCTGCACATGCTGCTCAGGTACACCACACACACTGCGGCGTACTACGTCTCCCTGAATTCCCATCAGCAGATGTTCTGAATCCCTGAAATGATGCCACTAATCAGTTTTCTGTTTTTGAAAGTCAAACATTGCACCCCTTTAGCTACCATCCTGTTTAACCATAATAAGAGATTCTTTTGCTTTTTATGACTGCAGACCACCAACGTAAGCCCACTCTGTAAAATATTAACTTCTTAATGTCTCCCATTCCATTTTGCATACTAGTCGTTATCTTAACCGGATTACAGCTGCAAAAGCGTCGTGTTCGTTTACCAGTTTAACCATGCCCTGATGGAGCTTTTCCACTCCATGCTACCTGCTCGACTCAACTGGACTCTACCGGCCTTTCTCGGCTGTCCACTGGCCAAACCTGGTGCTGAGTACCTGGTACCTGGTCCTGTTTTTGGTATCACCTCCATCGTGGTTCCAAGCAACCTGAGGCAATACCAAAAGGTGATGTGAAAACACTGCAGATTTCTGATTAGTCAGAGAGAACTGTCACTGTCACTGCATCATCATTGTGTGAGACGGGAGACAAAAGACCTGAAGAAACTCACCATTTTTAAAATGTCATTGGGCAAGTAGTGCTGCCTGTACTACAACACAAAAGCCAAACTGTTCACTGATTAGTGTGTGTGTCACGTTCTTCTTTTGTGTGTCGCTTTGAAAAATGACAGTTTCAAGCCGCGTCACAATGATGAGTTCGGGGGAACCAAAAGCGAGTAGAGTCGAGATGAGGTGAGCTGGTACCATGCAGTGGAAAAGCGCCATTATATTCCCTCAGTCCTGTTCATCCCTTTTCCCCTCCATGAAATTACCCTTCTGCTCAATCCCACTCTGTGTCTATATCGCTCTCACTCATTCTGTCACTTTCTCCAGAAATGCCACATTTTCACAAGTTCCATCAACCAATGCCTTCTTGACAATACTGTCAAAACTCTGTCCAATTCCCCAGAAACCTTTAACTCATGTCCTTATGCTGCCTTCACTTGCCCTCGGATATATGATAATTGTTTTTTTGGGCCACTATCATGTTGGTGTGAGCCACATGTTCTCGCCAATATTTGTCCTTTTATAATTAGATTGACCAAAGTGTTCACTGACTTCTTAATATTAAAAGTACACAGCTTTGAATACTTAATCCAGGTCCTGACTAGCATTTTGGGCAGCACGGTCGGTCAGTGGTTAGTACTCTTGCCTCACAGCAAGAAGGTCTGCTGTTTGATTCCACCCATGCCCAGTTCCTTTCTGTGTGGAGTTTACATGTTCTCCCTGTGTCTGTGTGGGTTTCCTCTGGGCACTCCGGTGTCCTCCCACCACTCCCCGGGCACCGAACTGTGATTGGATTGTGTCTAACTGTAATTAGGGTGGGTTAAATGCAGAGGACAAATTTTGTTGTGTGTACAATTACAATATAGGCCTTTCTTCTTCTTTTGGACCATGTTTCTAACAGAAAATATCAAATGGTGAACATTCCATCAATTGTTTTAGGTGCCACTGTGCACATATCACCCAAGAAAGTGATGGATTACGTTAGAGAATATGTACTGTTGCAGTGCAATATTGGATTGATCACACTATGGAACCACCCTGGGTCCTGGATGGCAACAACCCTGGGTCCTGGATGGCGACAACCCTGGGTCCTGGATGGCAACCACCCTGGGTCCTGGATGGCGACCACCCAGGCAGACAACCAGTCCATCCTCACCTCCTGAAAGTAGCCACCTATCTGCTGCAGCCGGGTAATATGTGGACGTCCCCTTGGCCTTTTCCAGTTGCTGGAGTCTTCAACACTGAGACTGGATCATGCCCAGAGATGGCCTGATCCAATCATGGCCGAAATGTCATAGACGATGTTCCCTCACAATGCAAGTGGTACGCCTCATCGGCGTCTCCCTAAGTTAATTGCTTGTTTGACACAAAGTCATTCCAACAATACCCAAGAATCTTCCAGAAAGCCCTAGCACCAAAAATATCCAGGCTTTGCCTTAGCTCAATGGTTAGCATCCAAGTTGCACAACCGTATAGTAAGACAGGAAGTATTAGGACCTTAAACACTGGGAAACTTTGTTCTCCTGTACAGATATTGGCATCACCAAACAGATTAAACAGCAAATATTGAGAACAAGGACCAAGATTTTTGTATTAAGATGTCTCATTTGATGTCGGAGAGCAGTAAGACGTATATAGTATCTCTTCAAATGGTATGTTTTTCTTGACATCAAACTGCTAAAGAATACTGTGAATTTGGATGCTGTGGTGTTACTCATGATAACATTCAGAATCCTATGAAGTTCGACTCACCTGAACTGGGACTTCGAGGGTGTGTCCAAACAGACTTAAGAGGACACAGTGTCACTGCAATTAGTAACATTTTTCAGTCGTGCTTTGTGGGTTTGTTGTGGGCAAAGTCAGTCTGTCAAGAAGAAACAAGTTCAAAGAAAGTAGATTTGCAGTGCAAGGACTAATAGAATAAGCTTTTTTAATGAGTGGATTAACACCTTCAAGGATAAAAACAACTCCACACTGTAAAAAAATTCCGTTGTTTTTACGGAAAAAAACTGGCAGCTGTGGTTGCCAGAATAATTCTGTAAAAAAAAGCAGTAAAAATATGTAAATACCTTTCCAGAAATTACTGTAAATTTTACAGTATAAAACTGTTGTAATTTGCAAAAAAAATTATAAAAGCAGAATGGGATACAGACAGCCTTGAACCAGAGCTATTCTGTTTTGGAAGTAAGCACACTCACTGCTTGTGCCACCATTCTGTCAAGTGCTGGGAATTACTCTGAAAATGTAATGAACTGCATCCATTTTATCCTATAGATATATAGCCTACTCAATTCAAAACAACGGAATTTTTTTTTACAGTGCACTTATGTTGATGAGGCCCTTATTGGATGACTAAGAGCCTTCAAAAATACACAGGCCTTATTAAGTTGTTTTCCAACACTTGGTCATGGCCATGTGATGGCGCTAACAGCTAAGAGGACCTATGCAGGTGGATTTTATTAAGTATACTCATAAGTAGTAATTTCTTGAGCATGTGTATCAGCTCCTCTGGAGAGTTCCTCTGCACTCTTAATTTTTTGTACCCTGAGTGGTTTGTTTGGCTTTGATCGAGTGAGATTAATGAAGTTTATTTCTCTTCACTGGAGCAGATGAATGAGAGGATTAATCACACTGAGCAGGAGGTACTTATTCATGAGCATAATAAGCTCTCTTAAAAATGTCTCCGCCTGGAACCTGACTGCGCAAATGTCTATTCATGACGCGTCATGAAGTGGCAGTGGTAAACTAATTTCTCTTATAAATGTTAATTCTCAAGTCTGTGCAGAAAGTTCAAACGGAAACCCACTTGATGAGAAGTGTTAAGATCTTTCTCCTGTTAAATATGCACCCAACTCTGTTCCCCTAATTCTTGAGAACACCCAACAACTTGTTCGGAATGAAACAATTTGCAGGATTCTTGTCCAACAGTCTTGTTGGAGGACAACATGAATTTTACTTAACGCAGCAAAGTTTAGTTCACCCACTGGATTTTTGTTTAAATTACTTATAATTATTGACAGAAGGGAGCAATTATGGTTACAAAACTTTGAAAAATGAGTTTGATGGAGTATGGAATTTGTTATTTTGTACTTGTACTTTTGGAACATCATTATTAAACATCAGATCGAGCTGCTCAGTATCAAAACAAAAACTGCCGTTTCATTAGAAGCTCACCATGAAACATTTGTTTCATTAAAATGGCACAGCTGTCATTTATAAACCACCACAGAGCAGCAGCTATCACCTTTGGTGCATCAACAAGGAAAGTGTTAAATGTCAAACTAGTTTACTGGGCACAGCATGTACACAAACCTCATGCAAGTCAATGATGTGATTAAATTGGATGCCATGGATACAAAAACAATACAAAAATACTCCAAAAAATGGGGGAAATTATTGCAAGCGTCATAGCTGGATTTAAAAAGATGTAAACATCCTTGTTTTCATACGTTACTTCCGAAGATGATGTGCAAACTAATGAGCCATGTACGTATCCTTATTTAACGAGCAACTGTGGTTTTGTAAATCAGGCAACTGTTTGCATGGATGACTCACCAATTTGACCATTATTTGCTGTTTGTGTGTGTTATAGTGTATGCAGGATTTTAACATAAACACAGTAACTGAGTAATCAGAGGAGCTGTAAAATTAAAATTTACTGCTCAAACAAGGAAAGACTGCAGGATAAAGAAACAGAGGCAACACAATGTAGAGGAGAACTAAAATGGCACTCCGTTAATAGAAATAACCAACAGAACAACAATATAAAAAGGACACAAAAACACGTGACAGGCAGGAATCATAACAGTACCCTCCCTGTCCAAAGGGCGGCATTGGACGACCCAAAACAAAACCCTGGAGGGAGACCAGGGGCAAGAAAACAAGAGGATGAGCAGAGAAAGTGGAGGGGTTGAAAGGCGGGCTGGAACAGGGTAGAGCACACAAAAGGGGAACAAGACCCAGCAGGGATGATGAAAACAGACCTGGTGGAAGGACAGTCAGGAGGCTGCAGCAGGAACTAAACACCTGGAGTCAGAACGAGTGTTCACACCAGACAGCAGGAGGGTGGTCAGGAGGCCACTGGAAAGCTGAGACACCAGGAGGCTGCAACATGGCAGAGGCATCTTGAGGGCAGCTGCAAAAGGGCAGAGTCATCTGGAGGATGACCACAACAGGGCAGAGACATCTGGATAGCATCCAGGGAGATGCAATGAAGCAGAGGCATCTGGAAAGTGGCCAAACTTCTGCGCCAGAGCTGTGAGGTAAGGAAGGTGGCTGGGTATTTACAATAGGGCAGAGATGTCAGGAAGGTAGCCGGATGGGGCAGCACAAGATAGACATATGGAAGGCCACACCCCTGCCCAGGCCACAGGTGTGTGGCCTGAGGGCCAGGATAGGGCATCTGGTGGGCATTCGCAAAAGGGCAGAGACATCTGGAGGGTGGCTGGGTAGCCATAATGGGTCAAGGCATCCAGAGGACAGCCGAGCAACTGCAACATGAAAGAGACATATGGAGGGTGGCCAGAGCATGAGAGAGACATCTGGCAGGCAGCTGGGTGGTTGCAGCAGCTGCGCAGAGGCATCTAGAGGGTGGCTGGAAAGCCACAGTAGCTGCACTGAAATAACTGCAGGGTGGCTGAGAGGCTGCAGCAGCTGTGCTGAGACAAGAGGAGCATGGTGCCAGGGCAGAATGAAGCATTAGCCATTTGGATAATGGCACTGGGGCAGGATGAGCCATTGGCCATGTAGAGGACAACACTTGTACAAGAGCAGGTAATGGTCGTCAGGAGGTCACTGCAGAGCAGGAGCAGGCAATGCCTGTCTGGAGGATGCAGCTGAGGAAGGAGCAGACAATGGCCATCAGGCATCATCATTGCCTCAGACTTTAGAGCAGGAACAGGAGACGTCAGCTACTTCAGACTCTGCACCAGGACCTGGAGATGTGCATTGCCACTCAGCTGCCTTAGAATCAGGAGCTGGAGAGGTACGCCAATCCTTGGCCTTTTCAGGCTCAGGACCCTCGGCCCCCTCAGGCTCACTGACAGTAACTGGACAGATGCGCTGGTCCCCGACCACCTCGAAGACTGGAGGGGTGCACTGGCCCCCAACTGCCTTGGATATTGGAGGAGTGGATGTGCCCACTACCTCAGGGACTGGAGGGATGCGTGGACCACTGCCTCAAAGACTTGACAAGTGCATGGGACTACAATCAGTGATGCTGAAGAGATGCATCTTCGCCGCTGAGGCTGAAGATGCAGACTCTGGAGAAGACGGCGGTGCTTTGAATTGGCTCTGTGGCTGCAGCAGTTGCTGGAGCAGGTTTTGTTACTGCTGGATGCGAAATGGACTGAGGAATGGAAGACTGTTGTTCAGACAAAAGACGAAGGTGCAGGACTGTGCTTTTTCTTAGATCGAGAGCATTTGTGCAAACATCTACTCTTGTTGGAATCTGGGTTGTACCACGATGGTACAAAAGTAGCAGTACTGAGCTCTGATACTGACTGCTGTGGCAAGGAACCTGCAGAAAAAATAGTGTTTAACATGGTTGAGGTGTAATGGAGTGACAACGTGTCTGGCTGCGGTGACGAGGAACATGGAAAGAGGATGTGGATTCAGTGATAAAGTGTCCAAAATTTGATTCTTGTGTGTAGTGTCTGAATTACAAAAACCAAAAACACATCGTCAGTGTAATTAAAAATATCCTTGGTGTGGTTCAAATCCAAAAAAGACGCATCTCAGTCATAATCCTCTGCTTCTGAAAAAGAACAGTCAATCTAAAAAGGCACTTGGGCGTGTCCTAACAGAAAATAAACAGTAAAACAACAATCAAAAAGGACACAAAATAACACGACAGGTAGGGATCGTAACAGTTTGTGTGTGTGCGTTTGGTAGATTAACCCTTTTGGTTCCACTCTGCACTTGGTTAAAATGTCACTTGCAAGTTGTTTTTTTTAAGTATTCTGATGCAGCAACATGCTGTGCATTGCCAAAACTGCAAACGTATTACATCATCCACAAAACTGCACAAACTTCATCCATACCTGACAGAAGTGCAACTGAAACATGTCAGCTTCAGTGAGACGATCACACTTTAATGTAATACACTCTTCCCAATTAGTCTGCAAACAAAGAACACAGTGCATGCTACAAAAATAACAAAAGAAAAAACCCCCATCATCTCAAGTGCAAAACATTTTGTCTGAAAATAAATTGGCCACAAAATATAAGTGCATCTCTGGAATGTTTACTCCACACAACAGCATAATGACGCCACATGAAAAGCCCGACTGAATCTTTTGTTCATTCTGTTTGATTGCTGGAAATGAGAGTGTAAATAACAGCTTGACTGCTTTGTTCAGCTCCATTTCATTATTCCTGCAGTCAGTATTCATTGGTTTTGATTCTCAATTTTAGAGTAGAACAGCTGATGGTGCCGTACTTCTGCATCTTCAATGAAGTCCAATCTTGTGATAGCGCAGTACGAGTGCATCAACACTATCTTCAACCCAGCGCAAAGCATAGCAAGAGTACTTGCGCTCATCCGTATGCACATGGGTGTGTTGGTCTAGGTGCTGGTGCATTGCTATTGTGAGGCGGCAGAAAGCGATTGCGCCATAGATCACCAAAAACCTTGTCTAAAGTCAAGCACAGTTTTTCTCCTTTGTATAGGCCCAGTCACACTATGACGTTTACCTCAGCGGTTGGTGAACGCGGTGAAAGGGAGAGAAAGGTGGCCAAATGTCAGCAAAAATAACGCTCCCGGAATTCGGTAGTGAACCTCAAATGCAGCACGGCATTCCACACCATGATGCTAATGGAGGCCTGCAGTGGTGGGCGTTAGCCAGCACTCCATTAGAACAAGCGGGACCTTTGCCAACGTGGCAACGTGCGGGAGAGGGGTTCGACACACCACTGTCCAGTGACTTTGAGCAGGCAGGGCGAAGCAGCACCCAGCGTAGACGATCGCACCAGTAACTTTGGCTACCGGATGCTACCTAAGGCTAACGAAGGCTACCTTGGTTGTAGCAGAGATTAACTTTTTCTACCGGTCTCCAACAAAGCCACAGGTATGTCGGCAATCGGCAAAATATTTTCAACATGTTGAAAATTTTGGACGTGGTCACCGTTCATCAGTGCACACCGGCGAAGGTCAGCAGAAGCTACCGGAGGCTAGCGATCACAGACGAATGCAAATACATTCATATATGTTGCCCCAAATGCCGAGGTGGGACTGCGCCTTATATGATGCAATATTCAGATTGACTTTACGTAAATGGGCTCATGACACGCGTGCACTCTGCTTGTACACAGAGGGATGGACATTAGCACATCAAACTATAAATTAACTGAACTGAAAATAAAAATTAAAAAATGAAATAAAAGTAAACACTAATGGAAAAAATGCAAAACATCACCGACTGCCTCACTGCTTCACCTCAGGGAGCTGTGGTGGTCGCTCCTGTAATTGATCCTCTCACATTCCAGCACACCCAGCTCTTAAACGAAATGACAGATGACAATCGGATTGGTTTAATTCACATTATGCCCTAAAAACATCCATAATTAAAACTAAAATTGAGACTAAACACAACCCCTTTGCGCCCTGACCCTTTCTTTGTGCTCAGATTATGCATCGTGCAAGTAGTTAAGTGGAATCTGACACGCCCCAAATGCATTTACACTTCAGAATGTGTCCAATTGAGTTGTCCTGAGTTGTCCAGGACCTGGATGGCTACTCCATGCTGTAATCAGCTTCAGTTTCCCTTTCTCCTGAGGTTCAAAGCCAAACATGACCTACAAACACCACAGGAGGTAATGAAAGCGAGAACAACAGTTATGTTGAAGATAACAGCTAGATAGCTGCAATATAAGAAAAATTACCACCAACAACACCATAAAAATATTTTTATTCAAAAATGAATTGTTTACAGAGCTGGGAAAAAGTATTTCTTTACTGCTGATTTCTACTATTTTTGTGTATCTCATACTACATAGCTTCAACCATTCATACAAACTTGAACATAAAAAATGAGCAAACAAATTTTAAAATGATAATTTTATTTGTAGATGGTGAAATGTTTTCCAATACCAACCGGGCCTTTGTGAAAAAGCATTTACCTTTTATTTAACATATCCAAAAATGTAAATTAAAAAAACCACACTAATACAGTACCTGGAACCAGGTTGACTATATTCAGCTTGGGCTAATTCCTGCCAGCCCTCTTCAATCCAATCATCTTTTAAGTAGAACTGTTTCAGCAGTGTGAAGTTGGCAATAAAGTTTCAGCCAGTAGCACACTATGTCAAGGTCAAAATAAGTTCCAGAAGAGATGAAGAAGAAGGTGATTAAAATTCCATTGCTGACGACTTAACTACCTAAAGTCAGAATCACCAGTTAGTATAATCTGCGTGTTTTTGGATTGTGGGAGGTAGGCAGTGTACCCAAAAAGAATCCACAGATATTCAAACTCTATTCATAAAAGCGCCACATTGTAAAGCCTGGACTGTAGCCCCCTGAGCAGAGAACAACACTGGTGTTAGGTAAAAATAGAATTTATTCTGCCAAGCAGCAAAAGGATCAGTCAAAAAGTACAGCACAGGAAGTCTGTATGCAAACGTCATCCGGAAAGAAGCAGACGAGGAGAATGGATGAAGATACAGGCAAGTGTTCGGTACACAGGAAGGCAGTCCCTTCAGGTGACAGCGTGCGAGTAATCCAGCTAAACAGACAGAGGGTCAAAACACAACTAGCAAACATGCCAATGCGGCAGAATAGAAAAAGGCAGGCAAATCTCAGGGAATAGGTAGAGTCAGCGTAGGTCGGCAACTGTGGGACAAACATGAGCGAAAAATGTGAGAGAGCAGGGATGATAGCGAGACAATCTGGCACTGGAGGGTTGGGTTGTGGACGGTTAAATATTGCTTGAAAGAATCAACGAGGAAATGAGAGAGCACATGAAACCGGAAGCCTAATTGACAGGAAGTAAAGCCAATGAAAACACACAGAGCAGATGTCAAAATAAAATCACTACTAAAAACACCGGAGAGAATTTATGCAAGGAAAACACCAGAAATATAATATGCAAGAGATAACACTGGAGTTAGAAACCCAGAGATCAGAAACTAAACACCAGAAATGTGAATCATTGACCATCTAAGCATAAAATTACACGGTAATCCATAAATTAGAGTTTTATTATCTCCTCTCTGAGTCTGCACATAACTTGAAAACTACTAATCCAATTACTTTGAATATTTTATATAAAGTAAAGTGTCCTCGTGGTTCTGAAGCCTTCCAAGATGTTCTGAATCCAGATTGTATGTTTGAAATGATTTTTTGTCAGTTAGAGAGACAGAAAGAGAGAGAGAGCGTGAGAGAGAGAGAAAGAGAGAGAGAGACAAAGAGAGAGAGAGACAGAGAGAGAGAGAGAGAGATTTTTGACATTTTGGGCCAATAAAGAAGAACAATCACAGATGATACAACCTCCCTGATCAGTTCCTCATGTTCTGAATGTCACAGATAATGGGTTTCAGAACGGAGTGCCACGCAAACCTCTGTGTGAAAGGCCCTTTAGGCTTGTTGAAATTTGTCAAGTGAAGAGACACAGGGGAAACAGAGAATTGACAAGTGTGATGACAAGTGTGGACACAACAGAACCCCCCCCCCAGCAGTTTGGCTGGACTACTGACTTGACAAAGAGGGAGAATTTCCTTTGGGCACTTTCGCTCTCTTGGATGAGAAATCAAGCTCACAAAACTATATCCTGCACTCTGCTGTACTAGTTGCTTGCATGTATATTGGTGACAGTAAATCTTTTGTGATGAAATACCTGAATTACAAACGGTCAGCCTCTGTACATGGAATTGAAAAATATGATGTATTACAAAAGGATGTGGCTACAGGTACGAAACTCATATCCCTTGTGATAGTGGCTACAAGTACGACACAGTTCAGTGTATGCCCACCATGGCACTCCGACACTTTGATATGGCAGTTGCAGTATAGGATATGGCAGTTGACCATATAGTCAGAGGCGAAGGTTCTTAATGCTTAAAGGCACCTGTGACCTTGGGATGAGGTCTCAATGTGGTGGGGACATATGTAGCAAAGTGCAGACCAGACTGAAATATGCTCCTACTAGCTTGGCAAGGGGGGGGATTCCCCTTTGGCTGACCTGGTAGAGCAGTGGTCTCATGAGCAAAATCATCTGATGTTCAAATTCCACTGGAGGCCACAGAGATATATCACTCCGTCAGAATGACAGTATACTGAACAAAACTTAGAGAAGATCCACAATAAATTCAAACTTGTGCATCCAATTCTTGTTTTTAGAGTCATTAATGATGTATGCTGTACAATCGTTCCACCCTGGAAAAAGATCAGTTCAAAGAAATCATTAAAAGCCTCAAATTATCATGACATTCATGCCCATGATGAGTGTATGTAAACTTTTGACCACAACTGTAATCCTCTGTGCCACGCATTTCTGCACCCATCACCAAGAGAGAGCTCGATAACTCAAAAAGAACTAGAAGCACTCGGAGAACGCAAACCTCCGCCACGCCGTAAGGTCCCACACACATATCACTATGTGTCCTGCTATAGAATTCCACAAGGCAAAGTAGTCCTATTTTTTAAAACATTGACATTTGGATTCCGTGACCCTGAAAACCGAGCACGAGTCCTTGGAATCACATTGATATCATGATTTGTTTGGAAGTTATGCATGAAAAACGATATTTCCATAATGGCGGTTTTCTTCTGGATCTAGTTTAATAACTATTAAAGATAGCTCAAATCTGTTTGCACTTTAGTGAATTTTCATTGTCTCAGGAACACAATTTTGTTTGTTAAAAGTCTCTAGCACTATTAGTTATCTCACAGGAAGGCGATATGTGCACGGCCCCTGCTAAAACCTTTTTTCATATCAACAGATCCAGAAGAATGAGGAGATCCAGATGAAATGTAGGTGAATGTTTGCCCATGGGATCCTCTCCAGGCACAGTGAACTTGAACTGTATCTGATGGGATTTCAGAATTATATAACTTTTAAAGATGTTAAATGGGGTTTTCAATGTTAAAATTGAAAGTGATGTCAAATCCGGATTCTAGATTGACTCCAGATGAAACATGGTATGGTGATAGAGGTTGCCACTCTACATGTCTCCACCAAATTTTAGATTAACCGCTCAAGAATTGATGGACATATGAATTTTTAAAATCTCGCCAATGATGAGAGATAGTGATTTTCATGATTTTAAAAAATTCCTGGATCCAGAATATGATCCGGATCACTCCCAAAAAGTAATCGGTGCTCGGTTTTCAGGGTCACGGAATCCAAATATAAATGTTTAAAAAATATAGGACTACTTTGCCTTGTGGAATTCTATAGCAGGACACATAGTGATATGTGTGTGGGACCTTACGGCGTGGC
>OMMV01192643.1:0-11021 GCA_900302635.1 Chatrabus melanurus
GCTGCTCTGATTCTATGGTCAATCTCACGCCCCATAGTTCCCTCATTCGTGAAGAAGACCCCGAGGTACTTGAACTCCTTCACTTGGGGCAAAGACTCATTCCCCACCCGGAGTAGGCAATCCACCGGTTTCCTACTGAGGACCATGGCCTCAGACTTAGAGGTGCTGATCCTCATCCCCACCGCTTCACACTCAGCTGCGAACCGATCCAGTGAGCACTGTAGATCTAAGGCCGATGATGCCATCAAGACTACATCATCTGCAAAAAGCAGCGATGTGATCTTCCGGTCACCGACCTGCAACCCCTCCTCACCACGGCTGCGCCTTGAAATCCTGTCCATAAAAATCACGAACAGGATTTATCAATTTATTTATACAGCACCAAATCATAAGTCACCACTAAGTGCTATACCCAAGTAAGGTCTTGACCTTACCCAACCCATGAGCAAGCACACTGGTGATAGTGGTAAGGAAAAACTTCCTCCATGGTTTTTTTGATCACAGGAAGAAACCTCAAGCAGACCAGACTCAGTGGGGTGACCATCTGCTTTGGCCATTCTAACAAGACAAAACAAAAACCAGAACACAAGATTGACAATACATGCAATAACAGAAATAATGCAACTACACAACCGTATGCAAATCAGTGGTTACAATGGCAGGTTAACAAAAACAAGGTGCAGATCAGAGTCCCATAGACTGCATTAGAGAGTCATTTATATTGATGCCAGAGCAGTCACTGAGGTAGGAGATTTCCCTCATCCAGTTGCAGGATACCAGCCTACCAGACAGGAGACATCCCATGTGCCTTCTGGTGAACTGTGGCTGACATTTCATGCCTTCTTTAAAAGAAAATTAAAAGAAAATTATCCTATTATCCTACTCCACCATGAAGCTGTATAATTAGTGATGCTACAAACAAAAGTTACACTATGCCTAGTTAATCAATCAAATCCACAGAAGCCTATAACTCCATTAGTGTTGACATGGGTGTCTTGGTGGCTTCCCTCACTAGTCTCCTTCTTGCACGGTCACTCGGTTTTTGAGAGCATGCCTACTTCAGACAGATTTGCCTTACAGTATCATACTGTTTGTATTTTTTAATGATTGATGAGAATGAAGTCAGAGACATATTCATTGACTTAGAAATGTTCATATATCACCATTCTGATTATACTACGTGCATTTATTCCTGAACATTGTCATGGGTCACGTTTTGGCTGTAGTGCTGTATTGATCAAATTTTATAAGTCATTCTGAGTTATTTCTGGTAATTTTCCCTCTGTGTCATTTAGTGATGTTTATTCGTCATGCTCTTATTGTAACATTTTCCCTGTATTTGCTCTGGTTAGTTTAACTTCCGGGTTTTTGTCTTCCGCTTTCACATGTCCCCTCACTTCCGGGTTTAATTGATTGGCATCCTTTATAATCGCCATTAGAACGTCAGACTGTATTAGGTTCTGCCTTGCTCTCTAGCATTCCAAGTTTTTATGTTTTTGACTCCGCATTACAGACCTTTGTTGCCATTCCAGACTCCTGTCTTTTGCGTGCCGTTTTGGGCTCTGTGGTATGAGAATCTCTGGTTGTTGAACTCTGTCTGTGTCTTGGATAATTCTGCTGCCTAATCCCTTGAAAGACTGTTGCCATTGAGAACTCTGGTTACTGAATTCTGCCTGGTTTTTGGATTAATCTTCTGCTTGCCCCCTCCAATATACTGAGGCTGTTTTGGACTGATTGCCATGTGCCTGACCCGAGCCTGTGTTTTTGACCATTCCTCCTGCCTGCCGTTTTGCTGCTGTCAGCTGTTCTAATAATTACTGTGAACAATAAAACCTGTTCAAACTGTCCGTAACCCTCCCAAGTGGCGAATGCTGTGGTTCAATGCGTTGGGGTCCTTGCCGAGAGTCATTACAAACATATTCTAAATTCAGTACTTAAAATTCAGAGGTGCCAATAATTCTGATCACGACTGTACTGTATGTTAAATTCTATGTGGTTTCATTATTAAAATGACTCTTTTGCATGAAAATATACTTTCTAATTCATGTGCTTAAAAGGGGAATTGTCCTTCAGTGTATCAAAAGGGCAAACATTTTCAAATGTGTCAACAACTTGACTTGGGAGGAGACAATAAATTATTTTGGGGGTATGTACACTTTTGTTTTTAACCTGTACTACTGAAAGTAACTCTGTGCAAGAACTCTGATGAGGTTCTGAGGAAACTCAATACACAACAGTTTGTAAGACTTTTGCTGTGAACAATTTCCAACTTCTGCTTGAAGCATTCATTAAGTTTCTCATTTGCTAGAGGCTGTCCACGTAAGAGAAGGCCTTTACCCGAGACAGGGACGTCTTTCTTCCTTTGCTCTCTGGGAGAATTGATAGAGTAGCTCTCTGTTCATCTCTTCCATCTTCATCTTCAATGTCCACAGTGTCTTCTTTTTTCCTGCCTTTCTTTCCCTCTGGATTCTGGCTGCATCCTCCTCTAGAGGAACTCGTGAAAATCCTCCACACTGCTTTCATATATAATTCTATACGGGTTTAGAGCAATTTGTCTCTCTAAATGTTTGGAATTTGTTCAAAAACAATGGATGGACCTCTGTCAAAAAATTCAACAACTATACAGAGTGACTTCTGAAGGTTTTGTCGAAACTTCTTGTTTTGTCTTCAACACATTTGCCCGAGTTGCTTCTTTAGTCTAAAGTAAACTGATGTGGTAGTCCCCTTTCTACCCTTCAGAGTAAAGGCCTATTTTTATTTCCTTCCTGCTGCATGCCATCTCGATCAACGTTTGGAGACAGCTGCATGGTTTTCACCTTTACAGTTCTACCCTGCAACTGGTTAAGGTGCAGTCACACCTAGACATTTGGGCCAATGCAGATGAACGTATTTGCGAACGTCCGTGTCCGCTAACATCCGCTAGCCGCTGCTGGGTTCCGCCATCCTCCGCTATGCTCCTCCGATGAACGTCAACTGTGTCCAAAAATTTTCAACATGTTTAAAATTCCTCGACGTTTGCCGACGTACCTCCGGCTACATTGGAGACCGTTAGAGAAAGTTCATCTCTGCTACGATCAAGTTAGCCTTTGTTAGCATCCGCTAGCCTCCGCTAGCCAAAGTTACTGGTGCGATCGTCTACACTGGGTGCTGCTTCGCGCAGTCTCCTCAAAATCACCGGACAGTGCTGTGTCAAACCCCTCTCCTGCATGTTGCCACGTTGGCAAAAGTCCCGCTTGTTCTAATGGAGCGTTGGCTAACGCCCGCCTCCACTAGCACCATGTTGTGGAACGCCGTGCCGCGTTTGAGGTTCGCAACCAAACTCCGGTAATGTGAGTTTTTGTCTCAACTTTGCTCTGCATTCACCACACACTGGGGTAAACGTCATAGTGTGACTGCACCTTTGCAGTGGTACATACCAGTAACAGAAAACACAGTAGAAGATGCATGGAGTTATCTGAGCATAGCATGTTATCTTTCTAGGAAAGAGCATATATTGTAGAACAAAGCATTTACCTGAGCTTCATGTGTGCTGAAATTTGCCTGTGTTTCACGATATTTACTGCTCCATCTGCTCCATTATCTTGTTGTGGTTCAAGCCTGTCAGCGGTCAGTAATGATAAATTCAACCAGTTACTTTCAATGAGGTACTTTTGTCATGGTGCTGAGAGTTGGGAGGGCTACACATTAGTGCCTGTCATTTGATAACCCATAATTCTCTTCTTTGTGTTGGTTAAAGGCCACGTAGACATACAGGAATGTAGATGTAAATACCAGCCTTTAGAGTGTCTCCACTGGAAACCAAACAATGACATTCAGGTCAACCATAGGAGATCATTTTAATGTTGCCCTTGAAGGTTGTTAAAGTCAACTCATCCAGAAGATGGTCACTGGTTGTGATCCCAATGATGGATGTGCAGCTTGTCCTCAATCTTCCAGTAGAGGGATTTATTCATTCATTCATTCATTTTCTGCCACTTATCTGGGTCTGGGTCATGGTAGCAGCAGACCAAGCAGCTCAGCCCACACTTCCCTATCCTCGGCCAAGTCCTCTAACTCTTCCTGGGGGATCCCAAGGTGTTCCCAAGCCAGCTAAGAAATATAATCCCTCCAGCATGTCCTGGGTCTTCCCCAGGGCATTTGTCCAGTAGAGGGATGAAAGAGAAAATATTTGAGGACAAAAATGTACACATTTTGGACAGGAAAGGTAGGCAAATTGAGAAAGGTGTAAAGAAGCCTATGGAAGAAATCCTGAGCAAGACTCCAACTTCGATCCAAGCCGAAGACACAATCAAGGGACTGAAGACTATGGCCAGCTGTTTAGGCTCAGTTGTCTTAAGGCCAAGCATCAAACATCACTCACTGCTGATGATAACAGCATTATGTCTGTCAGTGAAGAAGACCTTCAATCCATATTCCATATTTTCGAAAATGGGGCTCTCAATCAACCTGAACAAAACTAAGGTTCTTCATCAACCAGCCCCAGCAGTCAACAATGTACAGCTACATGCTACTCAGTTACAACACAAGAACATGACTTACCTTGAGAACATAAACAGCTTTAGCTACTTGAGAAGTAATCCCTGCACATCTGCTGGCATTGACTGTGATATATAACATAGACTGTATGTACAGCAGCTGGTTTGGAGCATTTAAGAGGATGAATTTTTCAAAACCAGGACCTGAAGAATGAAACCATAATCCTCGGCTACAAGGCAGTTATCGTGCCTACTTTTTTATCCAAATGAGAAACCTGGGTCAGCATTCAGTGCCTCCTCCCCGAATTTCGCATGACAGTCTTCCTCCTTCAGCTTCCACCATCTGATCCTTGGTTCAGCTCTCACTCTCTTCACCACCAAAGTCATCATACAAACCAGCATCCGAGAGCATCGGATGGTGGTTTGATGGTGGAGAGCTATGCTCTTGCCTGCCACCACCTTACAGTCTCCAATTTCTTTGAGGTTGAATCTCCTCCATAGAATGTACTCCACCTGTGTGCACCTTCCTCACTCTTATACGTCATACTGTGCTCCTCCTTCTTAAAACAAGTATTCACAACATTCATTTCCATCCTTTTTGCAAAATTTACCAACATCTGCCCTTCCACATTCCTCTCCTTAATACCATATCTACCCATTACTTCCTCATCACCTCTGTTCCCTTCACCAACATGCCCATTGAAGTCCGCTCCAATCACCACTCTTTCATGCTTGGGTACACTCTCTACCACCTCATCTAACTCACTCCAGAAATTTTCTTTCTCCTTCATCTCACAGCCTACCTGTGGGGCATATGCACTGATGACATTCATCATCACCCCTTCAATTTCTAACTTCACACTCATCACCCTGTCACACACTCACTTAACCTCCAGCACACTCTTAATATACTCATTTAGAATGACCCAACACCATTTCTCCTCCCATCCGCACCATGATACAATAATTTGAACCCACCTCTGATGCTCCTGGCCTTACTTCCCTTCTACTTGGTTTCTTGTACACACAGTACATCTACCTTTCTCCTCTCCATCATATCAGCTAACTCTCCCCCTTTACCAGTCATACTGCCAACATTCAAAGTCCTGACTCTCACTTCCACACTTCTAACTTTCCTCCTCTCCCACTGCCTCTGGACACATTCTCCTCCTCTTCTTCGTCCAACAGTAGCCCAATTTCCACTGGCACCCTGTTGGACTGCAGCACCGGTGGCAGTCATTGTTAACCCGGGCCTCGACCAATCTGGTATGGAAATTCAATTTGTGATCTGCATGTTTGGTTTGGCAAACCCTACTCATTTGTCCAGGCTTGGGACCGGCACACTGAATGCACTGGCTTGTGCACCCAATGTGGCTGAGATTTGACAAAATGTGTGGTGTAAGCCCATCCTGCTTCTGCCCTCCTCATTTACACGGGCTTGGGGCCGGCACTGAGAATTCACTGGCCGTACACCCCATGTGGCTGAGTGCTTGAAAGCTGCAACACTGATGTTAAAATATAGGAAACACTTGCCCAAGAGAGGACCACCATTATTCATCATGTAATGGATCACCTTGAACAATCCAGGAGGAAAAAAGTGGAAGAAAAGAGAGCAAGAAGAAAAGGACACACCCTTCTGCCCATGTCTCCTCTTCTTACCGGACTGAGCTGTCCTCACTGCAGCATGATATGTGCAGCCAAGATTGGACTCATCAGCCACATCCTAACACACCAACATAGTGGCTGAAGATGGAAGACAATCATCCTCGATCTCGAGGGACTGCTAAGAGAGAGAGAGTGTGTGTGTGTATGTGGGAGAGGAGAGTGCTGTCTTTTTGAGATGGATGTTTGAAGATCTTCATCATCAGAATACAGCTTAAGTCTTTGTTTTATTCTGACTGAAGAGTAGAACTGCTTCGATCTTTTGTAACAGACTTGATATTAAAATAACATTAAATTTAATAAACGAGCAGCATGTGAAGCAGTGGGTGGTGTGAGGGCAAAGAGTGGAATTTCCTCACGTTTAATGTTAAAAAATTTAATTTCTGGTGATGACATGGTTTATCTCTCCTTCTAGACTTTTATCAGTTGAATCTCTTTGATCTGGTTTTTAATGAAAGCTTGCAGGCAAAAATATCAGGACCACTTGCACTCCACAGAAGTTCTGCTCACTCTGCAGCAGCCAGTGGACTGTGAATCTGAACAGCAATGCATCAGTGCATCACTTTGTACATTACAACAGAGTAGTGTTGGGCACCTTTTTACACTTAAAATAAAAAAAGACACATAATCCTTCGTTGCCTTTGACACACACAAACTAAGGCAAAGGTACATTTTTTTCTTTCCCTTTGTCTCGCCACTTGAAGTTGCTCTTTTGGCTGTTACTTGTATATGGCGTAAAGCCTGCAGTGTGTACAGGTTGAGTCATCGCTGCTTCCCAGGCATTACCAGCTCAGATCACAAGGACTTCGTCCTCTTGGTGCCAATCAAACTTGTGCTCTTAATAAGTGCTTGTAACTCTTTCAGTCCAAGGCCATGTAGTCAATGCAAAACTTGAGTCTTATCTTGTATCACTGTCTTTCACAGAAGCCTGAGAGCAGCACGGCCCATTCAGACCATTGAAAGCCTTATCAAGGACAGGGAGAGAGGCTTTGCAGCTGATTCTCCTGAGCCAGTGGAGCTCATGTAACACAGGTAAAGGAAGACAGTTGGGTCCAAAAGTATTTGGAAAGTGACACAATTTTGCACCGCGATGGAGTTTAAATAAAACAATTAAGATGTGATTGTAGTGTAGAATTTCAGCTTTAATTCAAGGGGTTTAACAAAAATATCACATTAATCATTTAGGAACTACAAGTGTTTTTATACACCGTCCCTCCATTTTCAGAGGGCATAAGTAATTGATCAAACTAAATGTGAGGATTATTGTTAATACAAATCATCGCTTTTACAGCCAGTTTTCTTTAGACAAGTCAGGGGATGGCTACATGAACATTCCAAGTCACTGAATATGTCTTGGACTTCATTTACACAAATTATTAAGAAATACAAACTGTATGGTACTATGTGGGAAATCTGTGTGGAGTAGGCAGTTGTCAAAAACTGAGGGATCGTGCAAGAAGCTTGTAGCGTTTACATCGCCGAATAACGCAAGGTGGACGACATTATATTTCGAACGTGTTGTTTATTGAACACACACACGACACACGTGTCTCGGACGGATTGCTAGGCTGACTGCTAACATGAGTATCACGCGCTGCATGCATCATTGAACTCCGGGCTGCGTCACACATGCGCATTAGGCAATATTATGTACCTGAACATTTACTCTACATGACATCTCCCCCCCTTTTCAAGTATAGTAGGCACACACTATACAAACATTAACTGTTGGCATAATTTTAAACTATACATTTACTCTTGTATACCCACTTTATCTCAGTCATTACTAGTCAAATAAAATTCTTCCATATACCCAACAAAACATTCTTACAAAGTTTCTTCTGTTTTTCTTTTCTGACAACAGTGTATTGTTAGTATTATATATATATATATTTTTTTATAACAGTAACTAAGGGTGTGGGTAGACTACCACAGTCCCTTGAGATGAGAAGGGATTTATTCTGCCCTTTTGTCCATCACCTCAACTAACTAGCATACCTGGGGTTTGGTTTAACAGTCCGACCAAACCTGGTGACGACTGGAGTTGGGTGTTCAGGGGAACCAGGGGCGTCAGCAGGGGCGTTGGCGGTGGTTAGATCCTGCTCTGCTGGCTCACGCTGTCCATCTTGATCCATCGGCTGAGGAACATCCATCTGTCGCGGTGATGACAGCTCCTGGTTGACCAGCCGGATGTGGCGCCGGTTCCGTCGTGGTGTGTCGCCTCGCTCCGTCGCCAGTGTAAAGGAACGTGGCGCAGCCTCCTGGCGCTGCACAGTCGCTGGTGTTGTCCAAGCCTTTTCTCCGTCGATCTTCAATCTGACTCTGTCACCGATGGAGAGTGATGGTAGAGGCTTGGCGGAGTACCTGCGGTTGTAGTACTTCTCGTAGGACTGTTTTGCTTTCGCGTCGTTTCTCTTGACAGTCTCTAGGTTTGGCCACATCGGCCGCAGGCTCTCTTTGAGTACAGGGAGTGTCGTACGGATTTCTCGACCCATTAGCAACTTGGCGGGACTTTGCCTAGTTGGCTCGGTTGGTGTTGAGCGGTAGCTCAGAAGAGCTAGGTGAGGGTTATCTTGCTTGAGAATCCACTTTGCCGTCTTCACAGCTCGTTCGGCCATGCCGTTGGATTGTGGGAAATGAGGGCTCGAAGTAACGTGCTGGAAGTCGTACTCAGCTGTAAAGTTTTTGAACTGTTCGGCTGAGAACTGAGGGCCGTTATCTGTCATGAGCTCCTCAGGAATCCCATAGCGTGTGAAGATGCTTTTCAGCTTCTGTATGACGGTTTCTGAGTTTGTCTTTGGTAAGTCTAGGATCTCGAGCCATCTGGAGAAGTAGTCTATCACGATTAAGTAGTGACGACCTTTGAACTCACACAGGTCAGCTGCAAGCTTTTGCCATGGTAGATCTGGCAATGGTGTGGAGATCAACGGTTCTCTGTTCTGGCTCGGTCTGTAGATGTTGCAATGTTTACATGACGTCACAAGCTTTTTCACGTCACTGGCGATGCCTGGCCACCACACAGCACCATTGTACCGTTCTCGGCACTTGGTAAGGCCCTGGTGGCCCTCGTGAATCTTCTGCAACATGTAGTCTCTCATACTGTTAGGAATCACGATCTGCTTGCCACGTCGCAGCAATCCATTGGCCTCACTGAGTGAGCCACGATCTTTGAAGTAAGTGCTTGCTCTGACAGCTACGCTTTTCGAGTGTTCCGGCCACCCCTTTTGGACATACTTGAGGACACACTGGAGTTCAGCATCTGTTCTTGTTTGGTCTTTTATCTGCTCGATGACCGGCTTCCTCACTCTCAGGTCGTCCTCCACTGAGTCCACGTACGCTTTCACCTCCGCTTCTAGGCCACCTGGATCGGTGTCCACCATGGGTTGCCTAGACAGGGCGTCTGCGACGACTAGGTGTTTGCCTGGAACATACTCTGCGACTGGGTTAAACTTCATTAACCTGATAAGCAGGCGCTGACAACGAATTGGAGCGGTGTCAAGGTCTTTTGAGTTGATTAGAGTCACCAGTGGCTTGTGGTCTGTAAGTAGCTTGTATCTCCCTAAGCCACAAAGATACTGGTAGAAACGCTCAGAGGTCCATACTCCTGCAAGGCACTCTTTTTCGATCTGAGCGTATCTCTTCTCGGCATCAGTCAACGTACGCGAACAGAACGCAACAGGCTTCAGGACCCCATCATGGCTCTGCAGGAGGACTCCTCCGAGCCCGTAACTGCTTGCGTCTGCACTGACGACGGTTGGCTTCGCCGGATCGAAGAACTCTAAGACTGGTGCTGATGAAATTAGCCGTTTCACTTCTGCGAACGCCCTGTCTTGCTGTGGACCCCAGCACCAATCACGCTCAGTCTTGAGAAGCTCGTTGAGCGGCTGTAACACAGTGGAGAGGTTAGGTAGGTAACGCCCTATGTAGTTCACCATACCAAGCAGCCGTCTCAGCTCACTCACGTTCTGAGGTGGTTCCATTGTTGTTATTGCTTTAACCCTCTCTTGGTTAGGGGCTATACCGTCCTTGGTCACAACCTGTCCCAGGAAGTTCAGCTCTGGTTGGCTAAGCTTGCATTTGTCCTTGTTGAGTCGTAGACCTGCGGCGGTGATGGTCTCCATGACTCGCTTTAGCCTCTGGTCGTGTATTTCTCGTGTTTCTCCAAAGACCAATATGTCGTCCATGTACACGACTGTCCCCTCATGCCCATGCAGAAGATCAGACATCTTCCGCTGAAAGATTTCGGGTGCTGATGTGATCCCGAACGGTAGCCGCTTAAAACAGTATCTGCCTAGGGGCGTGATAAAGGTGGTCAGACGTGCGCTGTTCTCTTCTAGAGGAATTTGCCAGAATCCGCTCTCGGCGTCTAGGCTGGAGAACACGGTACTTTTCGCTAGTTTGGGCATTATGTCATCCAAGGTAGGTAAGATAAACTTTTCACGTTTTACATTTTCGTTAAGTTTTTTCAGGTCCACGCAAATTCTTATTTTTCCATTCTTTTTCGTGACAGGTACCATGGGCGCACACCATTCAGTCGGGTCAGTCACTTTTTCTATTATGCCCATCGACTCCATTCTCTTTAACTCCTCTTCGACCCTAGGGAGTAGTGGAATTGGTACCCGCCGTGGCGTAGCGATGCTGTATGGCTCTGCGCCTTCTTTGAGTGTGATTTTCACTGGTTCTCCTTTCAGTGTGCCTAGACCACTGAATGTGTTGATCTCGTCGATGCGCTTAATTAGGCCCAGTCTGGTTGCCACTGTTCTGCTCAGGAGATTTTCCCCATTCGTTTTAACTACAACTACGCGGAAGCAGCAATTTCGCAGTTGCCCACCGATATTGGCTTTTAGTTTAGCTAAAAACTGCCCCCTTGTGGTCACAGTACCA
>OMMV01192649.1:0-19059 GCA_900302635.1 Chatrabus melanurus
CTCAGAAAATGGCGCCGTACAGTGTTGTTTGTGTGCTGCTAAAGCTGGTGAGCCTGTTACATCTTTTACAGCAAAATATCCTTCTTCACCAGTACTACCAAGAAGAACAAAAAATTATCGAGGACACTTTACGTCAATTCTTTAGCCTGTTTCCGCTTTAGGTCTGTGGTTTTCACTTGTTTCCGTCAAAGCGTCACAGCGCCACCAGAGGCCTGGCATGTGTTTTACATCCTATTCAGGCGTATTGAGTGCATTCGTGTGGACGCACACATTTACTGAAACGTCTTCGTATTTATGACAAAGTTTCTTTGAAACTGTAAGCATTTCGTTTTCGTGTGAACGGGCCCTGAGATCAGTCCGCGGGGCAGACGTGTCCATGTGCGAACGAGCAAAGAGGCAATCCAGGAAATGCAGCAGAGAGTCAAAGCACTGTTAGCAAACATAATGTAACCGAGCTACATATCTTTGTGGCTCCGGTGCGATTTGAACCCAGATTTCTCATACTTGAGACCAATGCTCTACAAGGTTATCCAAAGGGGAATCCCCGCATTTTCAGTTTTACTTGAGTCATTTGTTAGGGTAGTAATTCTACTTTTACTTGAGTATTGCTTTTCAGTACTCTACCTATCATTGAAAAAAATGTAACTGCCACCATCCCATCACTTACACTGTTGCATTTTGATTTTGTGATGTGGACATCCCAAGGCCACAGCATAATTTTTGGGACAAACATTGAACCCTCCTGTAATAGGATTTGTTGAATGAAATTATTAAATTCCCAATGACTATAAAACCTTATTATCGCTTTGTTTTTGAGAAGGTGTTCTGTTGTGTGCGAGTTGTGTTGTGTGTTAGTTGGTGTGCTGGTTGTTTAAAATTCTTCTTGTTGCCTGTAAGCTGATGAGTGAAATAACATGACTATTGAAGAACATTGGTGGGGAAATTATTATTATGTAAAAACTCACATTCCTCTCAGTGATGGAGGACATTTCCTCAACCAAGAGTGGAACAAATGCACACAGAGTGCTCAATCATCTCACAATGGCATGTGGCCTTGTGTTGGAGAGAAACATAATAGATATTTTTGATTCATGTAATCCTTTCATTTTTGTATTTGTTATATAACCATTCATTTTAAAACACATTTTAGTGTTTAGTTAAATATTGCTGTATATGTGGCATTAAGTTATTTAATTAGTTATTTATTGAAGTTGTCAGTGTTTTTTAACCCTAATGCACAATTCCAAAAAGACAACAAACAGGATAATAATCATTGCTATTGAATTGATCAACATGAGGTTCTTGGAAAACAATAGCACCCAAAATACCCAAATTACCCCAAATAATTGAGGTTTAAAGGTAGAGTGTAGTTAAATGAGACATTTATTTTGTTTAGTCTTTAATGCTGAGCACTCTTTGTTTTAAGTTATTTGATATTTAGAAGCATTTCATTATTTTTAAAATATCTTGACATTGTGATTTAAAAAAAATCATATCTGATTTTTGCACAGTACTGTAAATGTGCAGAGAAAGCTCCGGGGATCTGTGGTATTGGAGCTGAACTCCTCCAGGTGGGTGGAGATGCTGTTCTCCTGGCATTGCAAACAATCTTTGTTTCCATCTGGGAGACAAGCAGCATCCCAATGGACTGGAAGAAAGGACTTGCTGCCCCTCGCTGGAAAGGAAAGGGTGATTTCATGGATTTCAACCTTTATACAATATTACACTGCTCTCTGAGCTGGGAAAGGTACTTGCAAGGATCATTCTTGACAGAATTCAGTTCCAGTTACTTGCCGCTCAGTGACAATGACTTTGCAAGCACTCATTGACTGTCGTGCAAACGTCGGCAGTGCTTCTTTTCAGCCTATCTTGGTTTTCTCACAGTGTTTGATTCAGTTGACTCGGATGCTCTCTGTAACATCGTGACAGTTGGTGTGATCCCCAATAAGTTGCTGGACAGCATAGCCAGCCTATACACAGGTACTGTGAGTGCTGTGCATACTGGGGGCAGAGTCTCTGAGATCTTCTCAGTGAATTCTGGTGTTCGTCATGTATGTGTTCTGGCTACCACTCTGTTCCAAGCTTGCATAGACTGGCACTGGCGGACTTGGGGGTGGCTTACCCACCCCTTACAAAAACAAAGAAAAAATTTGTTAGTGGGCATAAAATGTGTTTTAAATATAAGCAAAATCTTATCAAAGTATTTGGTAGCACTCTAGACACTGGCACTAGAGGGCATGTTGTTGGGGGAACTATAGGGCACTGCATTAAATTTTTTTCATCACTGGAAATTTTTGCTCTCCATTGCAAGGACTTGAAGGGCACTATATCATGTTTTCTCACTTGGAAGGGTAAGCCTATCTAAGAGGGCATTTTATGAGTGATTTTCATCAGAAAGGCACCTGCAGGGAACCTCAAGTTTATCCCCTAGTTATCAAGGAGGATGAGTATTTCCTTATACATGATGCACCATAGGGTTTTGCGCGCTGGTGGGCCCCTATCATGCAGTGAGTGCCCTTATTTATTTTTTCACCCCTGCCCTTTAAACAGTCTTGAGTCTGCCATTGTAGACTGGGTTTTGTGTGGGGTTGTGAAGTCCAGTGACTTTGGTAGCTTAGTCAGTGAGTAAAGGTTTACTGACCTTGACTTTGTGGAAGATGTTGTGATCTTTGTGTCATCAATGGATGTCTTGATTGCAGCACCTGAAAAGTTGAGTGAGGAGTGTCTAGGTTTGCAATTGTCCTGGATCAAGACCAAGATCAAGGCATTCAGTGACTTCCAGGACTCAGCCATCAGAACAGTATCTGTATGCAGTGAAAGTGTCAAACTTCAAGAGAGATTCCTTTATCTCTGCAGTGACATTCAAGTCTCTGGATCTTCAGCCTTTGAGATCCAGAGATACCTGGGAAGAGCTTATGGTCTCAGGAGGTCACTGGACAGAGGTGTTTGGCAATGACAATACCTTTGCAGGAGAATGAAGATCCAGGGTTTTAGGTCTTGGTGCTTCCTGCCTTGCTGCATGGTTGTGAGACTTGGATGCTAACCAGTGACCTAAGGCAACTACTTGATGTCTTTGGTACTAGGCATAGTTAAAAAAATTCGGCCTCCATACTTCTTTTTTTTTTTTTCTTTTTTTTTGGGGAATAAAATCGGCCTCACATCTGCCCTTGACATAAAAAAAATTTCGGCGGTTGCCATATTTGGCCTCCACTCCACTTAGTCATTTGAAATCGTCACTCACTGACCTCTTGAAAAAAGGTTTAGACACAAACTTGGGAAATATATAAATATAAATATTTAAGAAGGCCAAAAAGGGTATAGTTGGCTTGCAAACATAAAAACATTATTATTATTATTATTAACAGTATTGTTATTATGTGCAAAAAAAGTAAAATATCTTCAAAAGTGGATCTTTATTCTGAGGGGGTTGGGGGGGCCATTCCCACCCCTCACCCCTCTGGCTACGCGCCTGCATATTCTCTGTTAGCAGGAAGAAAATCACACGGAAAAACTCATTTATTTATGTGGAAAGCGCTGTGGTAAAAAGTTAGCATCACACACGGCATATATCAGAAACACACCTGATGTATGTTTGAAGGAAAGGGAAGTGATTTTTTTTTTTTTTACTTTCACCGCCAGTGCGCGTCGGCACCAAAACAGCCAGACTGAAACGGACTGTTGATATTCTGCGTTAACAAATAGACTTGTTGCGTATTTAATGTTCAGCAATGCGCTGCTTGAAAATGACATGAAAATGACGAGAGCGAATGAGCTGAATCAGAGCGCAGTGAGTCCTGCACACTGCGACAGGAGACGTGCACAGATTTAATGAATCGGGTTTCATTTATCCTAAATTGATCAATCAAAAAAAAAAAAAAAACACGTCTGCAGCCCCAGGAATGTCACTGATCATTGTTGATTTTTGACCAGATTTTCATTTTGCTGCCGTCTGATCATCGCACTGCGAAATTGGCCACCGAGCAAAAGAATCGGCTGCATTTATGAGGAACGTGTCGCCATCGGCCTCCGTACAAAGTACGAGACTTTTTAACGCTATGGTAGTAGGTTTCTTGGATACCGCTGGAATGACTTTGTGTCAAACAAGCGGTTACTTAGGGAGACTCCGATGAGGCATACCACTTGCATTGTGAGAGAATGTCAGCTACAACATTTTGGCGATGTGACGCTCTTCTCTGGGCACAATGCAGCACACAGGTGCCTCAGTGTTGAGGACCTCAGCAACTGGAATCGGCAAAAGAGATGTATACATATGACCTGGCTGTACCAGATAGAGGGCTACTTTCGAGAGGTGAGAATGGACCAGTTTCCTGCTTCGGTGGTTATCAGGGCGGGTCCATAATGTGGTGGATGCGGTGACACACGGCACCAGCGTATGCTCCCAGACCTGATCCTGACCTGACCCTAATATAATTGTTTCCTCCTTTTTCACCCAGTCTGATGCTTATTGATGGTGTAATCGATGTAATATTAATATGTATTCATGATGATGTAGCGTCGCCTTGTGGTGCAGAGTAACTAACTTAAGCGAATATTGAAAACTGTAAGGAAATATTTCCGCTTACTTGCGTTGCTACATTAAAAGTAAATCTAACAGTCTGCAGATCTAAAGGCCTTTCGATTCATTTGTTGTGTGTTAAAATGACGAAATCCTTCTAATCCTCAATATAATTCACTCCGAGTTGATATAATACACCCAATAAATATGATATGCAAAACATTAATGGAACCGTTTTAACTCCTGTTTTTTTTTTTGTGTGGCATAAATCGCAGGTTTCTTGATGGGAATGTGCTGGAAATCAACAAGGAGTTTCAGCCGTACTTGGGTGAAGGTGGCAGAATCCTTGAGATCCGCTCGCCAGACATCGTGGCCAGTGTGAAGAAGGCGGCTCAGGCTGTGGGCTACACAGAGGGAGCTCTGTTGGCTCTGGCCATCATCATCATCCTCTGCTGCATCCCTGCCATCCTCATCGTCATGGTCACCTACAGGCAGTGAGTACTCATTCTGTAGTTAGTAATATTCACTCGTTTCTTTATTCACTTAATCATACTTAAGGGCTTGTCAGGAAATTAAGAGGGGAATATATTTGAATTAAGCAGCCGGTTGTCACACAGGCTGTAGAGTCCTGTTTTTGCAGACAAAATATGAGACGGATACGGGATAATTTATTGTTGCAATGTAAATCATTGTTTATTCAGTGTACCCTGTGGTCTCTTACATGTATTTAAGATAAAGAGAGAGAGAGAGCGTTTCTCGCTTGGTTCCTGCCTCTCTCGCTCTCATCACACATGCTGACTGCGCACTCTGGCGGGCTAATCTCCCTGCTCACGCTCTGTGAAAGCAGATTAATTAACACTCATTTGTGACAAATATCTACAGCCAGTTGTGACCGTCACAGTGCGCCTTCACGCTACTTAATCATCACTACCCGACACACACAATAAACTGCGCTCTGTGTCTGTCTGGCTTTATCTCGTCGTCGCACGCACCGTGCGCTTTGCATCTGATGTCTCTGTGAATGTCTTTTGTTTACTGCAAGCATTTTAAACACTTTCGCTCTTGTTTAGCAGGTGACTGCGTGTCAGCCGTGAAGGATCAGAGGGGTTTTTTTTTTTTTTTGTTTGTTTTACCCCTCTCATCTACTCACTGATGTGCTGCGAGCGTTATGTTTGGGAAATGTTTGTTCACGGCAGATGGGTCGCGTGCTTGTCGCGCCGACCAAACACACGGCACAAAACTGTTGACAGTGACACTGACATCCAAACTGTCGTAGCAGATGGTGCTTTGGTGGTGGCGGTTCTGTACGAGTTAAATTAAATGATTCAATATTTGTCAGCCTAATTTACTGTTGCCTAAATATAGATTTGGATTTACGAGTCAAATTACGAATTAATTCATGCAATAATCAAATTACATTGTGAATAAATAGCACCATCATGCAGCATTGATGATCCTTTCGAGGAAAAAAGTTTCATTGCTCGAGTGAGTGAGAGTCTCGAGTGAATTGGAGAAATTATAGTCTGCAAAGATCAGCAACGACCTGATCTAACATATTAGGAAGAATTTCTATTTTCTGAATAAAGCTTATAAAGTAAAGTTATTTGTTTTCACAGCATTGTAACATTAAATACTCCTTTGTCCAAAAATTATTCAGTTACCATCTCACTAATAAGACACAATTCATTTTTGACCCGCATCTCCCTTTTTTTCTTTTTTCTACCTGCTTCTCTTTGCATCCAAACCTCCCACCAGGTTCAAAGAGTAAGTAATCATTTGATGTTTGCAAATAATCACACATTAACTGTGATATGTGTGTGTGCATGTGCAAAGTGCACTTTCTTATGCCTCCATTATATAATTATGGAGTATTTATTTGAATTGACTCTATGTGAAGATGATGAGCGAACTAGATGTTGGCTAATAGCACTGTTTTGCATGTTTTCCTTATCTTCACCACGGTGGCATAAAGTAACACTAATTCATCTTGTAATTAACTGAATGGATGTTAAATTATGCACTTATGTTTCCCTTCATCTGGAACATCAAACGAAATATTGTTTTCAAAGGAAAACCAACCCAAATTCATTGGTACCTTTCTGTACTGATTTCCTCTGGTTCACGTGTGATCATGTCCACCTGCTCTACTCACACCTGATTAATTACCGCTGGTGTTTCTTAGCTCCTGATTGGCTGAGCACCTCTGACTGAGATAATTAGCTGTATATTGAGCAAAAGTTGCAACCCAACACTCTGATATGATCATTATGGACATGATGTGTTTGCATATTTATTATAACTTGGTGCAGTTCATTGAAAATCCAAATCTTGTGAAAAGAAAAATTATTAATGCACATTCTGTTTTCATTTTGCAATATTAAAGTGTCATTGTGTGGCAGCGTGGTGGCCAAGCGGTTAAGTGCAATTGCTTTCAAAGCAGAAGGTTCCTGGTTCAAGGCCACCCCTGCCCATTCTCCATGTACTGTGCAGTTAGGAAGGGCATCTGGTGTAAAACCTGTGCTAAATCAAGATGCAGATCCATAACAGATATGCTGTGGCGACCGCGAGTTGAAACTGGGAGAAGCTGAAAGGACTTACTTACTAAAGTGTCATTGTGTGTCAACAAAATTGGTCTGTTTCATAAACCAGCTTCCTGCAGACTGATTTTGTCATTGAGATGTCCTCTTCTTTGTGTATCAGTCACAATAGCAGGATGATGATGTATGTGCTGGAGGCAGATATGGTGTTGATGAGGTGTAGTTCCATGTTGTCTGACATGTGGCTGGGCATTCGTGCTATCTGTGTCGTATCGATTTTACAACCTTGAAATAGTGGGCAAATTGACATTGAGTGCAAACTACCACTGTGACATTTCACCAGTGAACATGACAATTGGACTTTCACTTTGATTTGCATGTAATCATACTATCACTAGAATTTGTGTTACTATGATGCAGACCAGTATTCAATAGCCTGAATATTCATTCATCGAATTTTGAAAGGATTGGTTAATGACCAATACACCACCGTGAGTGGACCAGTAAGTTGTACTTATTCCAAATTTACTTGGGAGTACTTGCTCAGCACAAAAAGAGATGCTCTTAAGAGTTCTCAATGCATACTGAAGGAATCGCTATCTGCAATCAGTATATCTCACGCCTTATCCAGTATCGTGGCGTATTTTCACTGTTGCTTTGGATATTTTCATCAATAAAGTGGTTGTCAGTCAAGTGCAATATGCATATATGCAGTACAATTCTACAGATTATATTTCTAAATGATATTAAACACTGTAAACACTGTAAGTCAATGTCACTGCCAAAATTGGAGTTATAGCGGTATCTTGTTAAAGGTTCATTAATATTTTTATAATTTAATTTGGATTCAGTGTAATTAAATTTAATTATACAGCAGGCCATCTGCTATGGCCATTCTAACAAGACAAAACAAAAAGCACAACACAAGATTGACAGAACATACAGTGACAGAAATGTTGCAGCTTAACAGCCATACACCGATCAGCCATAACATTGTGACCACTGAAAGGTGAAGTGAATAACATTGATTATCTCGTTACAATGGTACCTGTCAGTGGGTGGAATATATTAGACAGCAAGTTAACATTTTGTCCTCAAAGTTGATGTGCTGGAAGCAAGAAAAATGAGGACGCATAAAGACGAGTGACTTTGACAAGGGCCAAACTGTGATGGCTACATGACTGGGCCAGAGCATCTCCAAACCTGCAGCTGTTGTGGGATGTTCCCAGTCTGCAGTGGTCAGTATCTACCAAAAGTGGTTCAAGGAAGCAAAACCGGTGAACCAGCAACAGGGCGGCCAAGGCTCATTGATGCACGTGGGGAGCGAAAGCTGGCCCGTGTGGTCTGATCCAACAGAAGACCTACTGTAGCTCAGGCTACTGAAAAAGTTAAAGTTGGTTCTGATAGAAAGGTCTAGTGGAGTCCATGCCTTGACGGCTCAGGACTGTTTTGGTGGCAAAAGGGGGACCTACACAATGTTCAGCAGGAGATCACAATGTTGTGGATGATCAGTGTGTTTAGTCCAATGTTTTTTAGATTAATTTTATTATTGGCTGCTTTGCTGGGACTCATAATATCTGGATAGATGGATGGATAGATGGATGGATGGATAGATGGATGGATGGCTACCATTGTGTGAAATGGCATAATTTTGACGATCCTACTGAGAATGAGTAGCTACATTTCCATGCAGTTTTTAAAGGAATCAATTTACTAGTAAAGATTTTAACATTTACAATAAGATGCACAGTGCCAGATATAGCTGGACATTATTTTAATATAAAACTAGACAATTTAAGAGTTGAATGGTTGTCAAAACAGGACTTCCACATGTTAGAAAGTGTTAGTGTGGGAAAAAAATTCTGCGTATACCTTGTCCCCACATACCATTTATTCAATTCCTAACCACATCATCTTTTAGTGTTGCTACTGAGTACTTGTCAAGCCGTTTTCTGATGTCATATGGCTGATATCCTAAATTAATGCTTCATGCATAATTGCTGTTTTGGTTTTACTCACTTTTTATCACATTGTTTTCAGACCACTCGTTCTTTGCAATAAATAAGAAAGTTATGAGCTGTAGTTTGGGTTTGTTTTCCTTCCAGATTTTTGCATGAACGGTTTGATGTGCTTGGCTTTTCTGTGGACTACACCCTATTATCTTTAACTTGTGACACACTTTGCACAGGCGACAGGCCGAGTGTGCCAAAACTGCTCGGATTCAAATGGCTTTACCACCAGGAGGAAAGACGGCTCCTGCCGGGGCTCCCACTAACCTCTATGAGGAGCTGGGAGACAGCAGCATGTGAGTCCAAACTCTGTCTCCTATCTGTTCACAGGTACACATTTGCATGTTCCTCTCTTTGGATTGCAGATCCAAACTCAGAAGCAGCCCTTTCAGGGTCAGTGCCAACACTTCTGTCATGTGCAAGAATATTTCCTGCCTTTTTCTGCCAGCTGTTGGTTTAAAGTGTATGTATTTGTTTATGTTGCTTATGGCATATTTCCAATACCTTCTTTCAAGGTAAGAGTTTGCTTCTGTTAATTAAACACACCATATGTTCTTGCAGAATTGAAATCAGTGCAGAATCTGGCCCGCGGTCCAGAATCAATTTTGTTATAAACCGCATCAAACCTTTGGTTGATTATTAAGACGTTCACATTGTTATGCCGCGACCACACTCCGAGTTCACCTTTAGCATTAAATATTATCCAGAATGTGCAATGAAATGTTAATGATTTCCGATTAAATGAGGTTCACTTGAGACCCGCAGCCCCAGCAGCTTTGGTAATTTTGATTAACGGCATGTCGTAGCACCGCGGCTGCTAATGTCACGGTTGCTGTTAAAAACAGAAATGGAAATTTAATGGTAAGCTGTAAAGAGCTTTTTGCAGTGTTTACAACAGATGTTGACCAACACTCAGTGGAAAAAAAGAGGCTTTTGACTTGGCTGTAGCAGGAGAAAAGCCCTCACGGGAATAGTATTGCAGCTGAGCATCATTAATTTTGAGGTCGGAACAAGAGGTGCCAGTCCTGTAAACAACGCTATTAAAAGACTTTGAAACTCTTTGTCTAGTATGTAAAACACTTTTTTCCCAAGCAGAATGGTATCTGTGTGCATAAGCAAGTGCGCATGTTCTGCATTTGCACTCGAAATGCAAAATGCTCACATACTCTTGAGCTTACAGTCCATCAAGGCCCAGTCACACTGAGGCCTTTGGGCCAATGTAGATGAACGTATTTGCATTCGTCGGTGATCGCTAGCCTCCAGTAGCCTTTGCTGGCCTTCGGCAGTGTTTGCTGATGAACGGCGACCATGTCCAAAATTTTCAACATGTTGAAAATATTTCGGCAATTGCCGATGTACCTGTGGCTTCGTTTGAGACCGGTAGAGAAAGTTAATCTCCACTACGACCAAGGTAGCCTTCGTTAGCCTTCGTTAGCATCCGGTAGCCAAAGTTACTGGTGCGATCGTCTATGCTGGGTGCAGCTTCGCCCTGCCTGCTCAGTATCACCGGACAGTGGTGTGTCGAACCCCTCTCCCGCACGTTGCCACGTTGGCAAAGGTCCCGCTTGTTCTAATGGAGCGCTGGCTAACGCCCGCCTCTGTTGGCCTCCACTAGCATTACGGTGTGGAATGCCGTGCTGCGTTTGAGGTTTGCTATCAAACTCCCAGAACGTGATTTCATGCTGACGTTTGGCCACCTTTCTCTCCCTTTCACCGCGTTCACCGAACGCTGAGGTAAACGTCATAGTGTGACTGTGCCTTCAGCGGTTAGCACAGCTAACCTAAAAGTGAGCTTCAATAACAGCTAATCCAGTAACTGAAAAGTTAACTGTGATAACACTATTCTGATAAACTGACAAAACATTTAGCTGAAGCTACCGATAAATGTGAAGGTTCCCAAAAAGGTTTAGCACGCCAAGATCACACGATGATCAAGATGTACATAAATAATTAAATGAACAAATTTAATTTAACAGTAGTTTCCATTCAGCATACTGTTAATTCACAGTACAGAAATGATTAAACAAAAAAGAAATACTAATAAATAAAATTTGACATAGAAAATAACTTTACTAATTTAATTAATGCATTTACTCTGGCTTGACCTCCTACTTCTCCATCTCTTCGAGGTGATGCTTGTTGCCTTCGTGTGATGTGTCGGTTTCACATCGTTGGATTGGTGTATAAGTGCCAACAGGAACAAACATATGATTTACAAACATTTTGACCGTTTCATTATTTTAATTTTATTCAAAAAATGTTACCTGACAACTAAATTTATTGGAAGTTAATTGGGCCGCAAATCGTTTTCAAAGTTAACTGAAGAGCTAATCGGCTAACAAAAAGTTAGCTTTGCTAATTAGCTGTTAGCTGATTAGCTGAACTGTGCCCACCACTGCAATCCATCCATGTCTGCATCTTGCACACTCACCCCTGACCTTTCCTCTCTCGTCTTCTTACCATTTGTCTGTATTTCTGTCTTCTGCATCATTTTTATTCCATTGTCCCTCTGGATTCAGGCTGCAGTAAGTAACACCCATCAGGTCTATGAATATGATCAGGATCATTACATATTTGTGGTTACAGCGTGGATTATCCTTTTATCCCATCATACCAATAGCTGAGCATATATCTAGATACTGTACGTAGATTTCATGAAAATGTCTAGTACCCTTGTGGATTATAGCTTTTAAACTTGCAAAGCCTGTTTTTAATTGACCATGCTGCCAACATTGAAGAGTATTGTGGATCAGCAATCAAAATTTTTGAGTTTATTTCAGTGTAACATTTTTCCCCTTCCATTTACTCCCAAAAAGTGCCACTGCCTTTATTTAGAGCTACTGCACTTCAGTAGGTATCACTATAGCTGTCCCCCTTTTTCCATTCTCATTAGAAACTCCATCTCCGTTTTGTGCTCTGCTGCCTCTGCTGTCCCATTTCTTAGTGTCGTGACTGATGGCGCCATGCAGTGTGAGTTGATGTTGGGATTAGTGTTATATATGGGCAATTCTTCGGTAACCTAATTACATTCAGAGCAAAATTTAATCATATTTTTAGCTCCCACCCTTATCCAGCCAAAAAAGCGTCAAAGAAAATCTATGCTACCCTGGGAGGATCAGCCCAAACTATGGGTTTCATTTCTGATGGGGTGAAACCTGGTCTACAATTCAAGTTAAAAGAGCAGTGCTGCTCAGTTTGTCGGTAATGAAATTACATCAGAAAAACTGTGCAAAACATTCACCTACTTTCAAAGAATTCTTACACAATACAAGATGAATGTGTGACAGCAGGATATTACAGCTTAGGTTACTCTTTGTTCAGATAAAAATCTTTTCTAAAACTTTATAGCCTAAGAAAAGTTGACATTTTCTTTAGACAGTGCATGGTAACGGCATTACGATAACAGAATTACAAAATGATCTTCTGAAAAGACAGATTCGATATTTAGCAGGATGTTCCCTTCTGTCGCCATTACTATTGGAATTACAGTTCTCGAGAGAGCCTCGCTGGAATGACTGTTCTCGCAAGAGGACAAAACCCAGCAGTCGCATTCCATCACTCGGTGGAAATGCTGCCATTTTGCTATTGTATTTTGTTGACATTTTGGACCAGGATTTTTTTGCAGATCTGCCTGAATAATAATATGGAAGATAACAACATGAATTTGAATTTCTTAATTTTCATTCTGTGCCAAAGAATTGCCCATATTTAAACCAAAACTGCAGGTTTCTGTTGCCATAGTGATCATACTCTGTTTGAGATAAGATTGGAAATTCTGTTGAAAATACTTAATTTTCAGTTGTGCTACCAAAGTGCACACAAGTATGTCGGGTACAGACTTGTTAATTAAAGCCAGCTACAAGTGTAACTCCATATTTGACTATTTGGTTCAATAAGCCAATTGTTAAATCTTACATACAAATTTAACACTCACGATACTAAGAGGTTCTTCTCCCTCACGCTTTTTTCTTTGCTTCGCTCAACTCTACGCAATCACTCTTCACCTGTTTCAAGTCTTTTTCTTCTTCACTTCCACCTTTTGCTGGGGCAGGGCTAAAAAGTCTGCCATTGAGGAGGCCGACCGCCAGAAGATTCTTAGCACCTTTGCCTGTCGCGCCATTGCAGCCCAGGGAAACGGAGCACTGCCTGTCAGCTTGCCAAAGTCAGAGAGTAACGTGACCTTCTTTTCCGACTGCCACCCGCTCACCACTCACAATCCTGTCTACAATGACAACAGCCCACCAAGCAGCCCCAGTGGCTATGCAGGGCGGGAGAGCTCACGCCATAAGTGGTTCTCCTTTTCTCCGTCTCACTGGTCAATGCCTGCACGCATTCACAGAGGACTACACGGTGCTGAGGTGCCTAGGAGACCAGGTCTCTTGAACCTGGACTATTGGGAGCTCCAAGCAGCCTTGATGGGCAGGGACGGGCCAGAGACTTTGGATGCTGTCCAGCTGAGCGAGTCCAGCACACAGCCCAAATTGTCCGTCCGTGAGCAGGCCAGGCAGTTTGAGCAACAGGCCTTTGAGGAACGATCCCTCAGACAAAGCAGGAACTCCCAGGGCTCCCTCCCTTCCATCTTTCTCAGGGAGAGAGATGGCACTGATGTGCTTGAACTGAGTTCTGAAACCTTGCTCTCCATCATGGATCACACATACAGCCCTCCGTCTGTTGGCAGCGATGTACCCTCCAGATTCATTGTTACTCAAAGAGGAGAGGAGTCGTGGCCACTGCAGAGCCAGGGAGCAACTCCACCTGTTCTCAGGAGGTTCAGCTCCAGCATCTCCAGCTGCATGACAGCGGAGCCTTGTCATATCACTGTGGAGATCATACCGGATCCACCAGAAATTCCACCACCACCTCCTCCCCCACAGCAGCCCCATTCCCCTCCTCCTTCCACATTTGCTTCTCCACCCTCAAGTGCACCGCTTTCTCCACCTTCATCCGCCGATCTTCTTAAACCTCCTAATACTCCCCCATCTTCCCCACCTTCCATAACAAAACGTGCTCCCCCTCCTCCACCACCTCTTCCACCCCCTCCCTCCCCTGTTCGCAACAAGGCAAACCCAGTCGTCCAATTTATTCCAACCTCTTTGCCCTCCGTTTCCTCACTTCGCCCTGTTTTGCAACGAAATCGCCCCCCTCCTCCTGCACCACTGCAAACTGATGCAGCAAAGAAGAAGGAGCTCAAAGGGATCTTGAAAAACATCCAGAACCTTGCCGATATAGAGAGGTCTGTTGCCAACATGTACAGCCAAGTAGACAAAAGCTGCAAGGTGCCCAATTTTAACAAGAAACCCCAAGTGACTGAGGAATCAGAGGGTGATACAAACCTCCAAAGCTCTGATCCCCACAATGAGCAGAGCATGCCAAAACCACCCGACTCCAGCTCTGCAGTCCAAATCAGCACAAGTATGGACTCCACCGAAAATGGAACAAGCCAAGTGAACATGGCAGCAGAGATTCAGCAGTTGAGCCAACTGAACGCAAACAACCCAAACCCCGCTGAGCCCAGCGAACACGCTCTGTCTCAATCCACATTGTTCTGACTCAGTCTTTTCTCTTTGTTTTCACATTCTCATGACTTTCATTTGTACATCTCCATGCCTGTTTTTATGTTGTTTCTAAATACTTTTTATGATTCTTACATTTGGTAGTATTTTATGTAGCCTTTAGGATTTTAAACTCTGGGGTTTTCAGAGATAAAAAATTTTTTTTCGACTATACTGTTTGTAAAAATCCCATTTTAGTGCCACCAGCCAAAATGTTTACTCAGCTCTGACACAATGACTGTACAAACTGCTTACAAGCTTGTGCTATAATATAAAATACTTCAGTTCTGCTCGGTTTTGTTGCATGTTTAATTACCTCAACCGCTGGAAGTGTGATGACAGTTGTTCAGCATTTCATTTTGATATTAAGATTCAGATCAGAGTTGGTTCATAAAACGTTTCATCTTGTTGTAAGTATATTGCATTTCAGAATGTTGTGATTAAAAGTTCACAATGCAATTTTCTTATGTTTTAAATTATAAAGAACAACTAAAATGTACAAAGCCCACAACCTAGCTCATAAAGACAAGAGCATTTAGGAAGCTGTTTGTTTTAGTAGAATTAGGAAAAACAAGGCTCAGTAGCTCCTGCAAAAGTGCTACTGTAGAGTACAGGGAAAGGTATCCGGGCACGTATCCGGGCACTCACTGACAATTGAATCCTTCCTGATTTGACCCAGTAAAAATATGTCAAGGTTAGCATCTTCTGAACTCACACCACAGGGTTGTGAGATGAACTTATATCCCAAATATCTCAATTCTGCAATGATTGACAGTGCATAATCATGTGACGAGTGCCTATTTTTACATGTTGACGCAATTTTGACCCAGAAAAAGTACCGTATTGTTACAAATATAAGAAGGCCCTGATTATAAGATGACCTTCTCTTTTCCAAGGCATATTTTTAAAGACTTTCTGAAGACCAAATATTCTTTGTCTATATAAAGTAAATGCTTTTATTTAAAAATGATGCCAATAAAAGCACATTTTATGGGCAGCCCCTCATTTTTTTCAATCATGTACTGTCACACTGCTGCTTTCAGAACCACGGTAAGCTTTTCTGACTGTTAGCACTCTTTGGGCTCACCATCTTCGAACATTACACTCTCACACTGTATTTCTTGGCTGCTTGAGAGTTGTTTAATGATCCTGCTGCATTTATCAATATGAACTTGCATCATAGCATCTTGTCAGTTTATGGTTACCTTACCCGTCTTTTGAGGTGCTCTCTCTTCAGGACGATCGACGTGTCTCTCTGTCATGCAGCACTATAAGCTGGAGGAGTGGGTCATTTCAGTCCTTAGAAGCACAACAACTGTATGTGACATGTAGAAATCTCAGCCCTGAATATAATACAGCCCCATTTTTCACATGCATTTCTAAGAAAAAACACCATCTTATATTCAGAACAAGATGACAGGTCAAGGTTGGTGCCCTCTGAGGTCACATGGGAGGGTTTTTAGATGCATATAACTTGTTCCCACATACCCAAATATCCCAAATATCATCGGCCTGCTACAGTTTTAAGTAATCATGTCTTGTCACGGATGGATGGATGCACACACATACACACACTTAGATGGAGCCCATTTCTATAGCTCCTGCAATGCGGGGGCTGAAGTTAATAATATCAGCAGTTTTGTTTTTTAGTTTTTTTTTAGATGAGATATAACTGCCATAATTGAATTTCCCTAGGGTATGGAAAAACAAAAAATCAGCTTGAATAAAGAAGAAGGATGATCACATATTTGTTGACAGAGCATATTCAGGATATTGTAGTGATTAAGCTCTCATAATCTTCATACCGTATTTATTTAGCGGGCCTCCTTTACACAAAGATTTATTTTTTTTTTGAAAATACAGTCAAGTAATATATAGAGGCAGAGAGGAAATCCCTTTAATGTCCTACAATGCAGATAGAGCCAGCTATTTGAAAGCATTATCTAATTTTAAGCAAAGCCTCAGCTGTAAAAATGCATTGACTAATGTTGGAATGTAAAGGCTAATGTTGAATGAAGAGAAGTGACCTCTGAGGGACTTGTCTATTTGCATGTCTGCAGAGGTACTCCCAGCATGATAAATTAGTCAGTGTGATGTTCGTCTGCACACTGGAAAAGGCTAATTAGAGAACCAATCAATCCTTAACCAGGGTCGTTGCCTGTGGGACTGTCAACTGCTGTTATCCTCTCCTCTCCTTTTGCATCCGTCCGACCTTCTCAGTCTCCCATTTGTCCGCCTCTCTCTCACTCTTCCTCTCTCCCTGTATTTAGCTCTGATACTTTTCAATCCCCTTTGTGTTAATCTTTCCTCCAGGTTCTTGAGAGCTGTCATTACCTTCTGTTTACTCCTTGCAATGCATCATCTCTCCCCTTACCTTTTATTCTGTCTTTGTTTTTTAACTTTGTCATCCTCCCACAAACCTTTCATATATTTATTTTACTCTTTATGCCGTGAGGCGTATGGCCTTGTCATAGCTTCCTTCCACCACAATATAATATTTGATGCATCACACGGCATCCTTGCAGAGCACGTCGAAGGCCTCCTAATTCTGTATTCCATGTTCATTACATGGGGTAATCTGTTTTGTGAAAGGCCTAACAGCTCACACACTGTTTCATTTCTCAAAGACCTGCAAATCTTATAGGATGCTGTTTTTATTTTCCATTTAAACTGTTGATTTTGACCTTCATCAAGGATATTAGACTTTTGAAATGTCTTTTTGTTTTGATTAACAAGATTAGTCATAACAGAAGGAATTTATTTATACAAATAATAAGTGTCCTCCTGTATACGTCAGTATACTGAGTAAGCATTCTGTGTATTGATTTTGGATAGCGAGTATTGTTATTGTCTCAGAAAAGTACTACTTTTGGTGGATTTCACAATGCCTACTGGGTTACTCATTGGGCAATGCTTTTGAAATGTGAGCAGTAAATAATAATAAGAACAATAATGGGGCCAATGATTTTCCAGTTTCAAAAAAATGCATTTTCCTTTTCACCTCTCATAAAATTGCATTTCAATTCAGTTTTGGCTATTTCAGCATGTTTATTTCACTTCAGCAGGATATCAACCAATGGGAGGACATTTGCACACCTTTGATGGCTAAAAAGAGAAACGGTACAAACCATGGAAAGTAGTAAAAGTAACCGAGTTGTCCAATATCAGAATCTGAGCACCACAAACACAAGTTGCTCCTTTATGTTTTATTCATTAATTTTTTTAAATTAAACAGATTTTTTTATATAGCTCCTCAATTCCACTTAGTGCAGAATTGTAGGAGTAAAACTAGAACCCTTAGAGTGATAATTGATTGAAAATTTTAAGTGTTAAAAATATATTCATTATTATTAACATTATTATTATTATTGTTAACATTATTATTATTATGTGTAAAAGAAAGGTCTAAAATATCTTCAAAAGTGGATTGTTACTCTGAGGGGGTTGGGGGGCTGTTCCCACCGCTCACCCCTCTGGCTCCGCACCTGCACAGTCTCTGAGCAGGAAGAAAACACACACGGAAAAACTCGCTTATTTATGTGGAAAACACTACTGTAAGGAATTTACAGCGCATAGGCCATCATCCGTCAGAAACACAGCTGGTGTATATTTGAAGGAAAGGAAAGTGAAATATATATATATTTTTAAACTTTCACCGCAGGTGCGCGTCGGCACCGCGTTATGAGACAGCGAACGCAGCATTGATGTTCTTTGTGGATAATAAAGTCTTGTTGCATATTTAATGCTAAGCAGTGTGTTAATGTGCTTTTTAAAATATGCACCGCATTCAGCTCAGAGCTGAGTCCGAGCACAGACCCTGTGCCTGCTCATGTACACTGCGCCGCGCACGGATTTCGTGAGTCGGTTTCATTTATCCGAAACCGATTGATAAAAAAAAAAAACTCTCCTCCTCCTCCCAACATCACTGAAATATGTTGGTTTTTGACCAGATTTTGTTTGAAATGGGCCTGAAAATTAACTCGCCACGTCGGACAACTCAGAGTTGATCCAAACATCTCTACCGGGAGCTTTTTAAAATGCCGTTTCAGAAAAGTGATTTTGTGATTTCCGTCCATTTTCCGCGAACGCGGAAAATCATTGGCCCTACAATAATAAGAATAATAATTCAATTTATTTGTATGGTGCTTTTCAAGAAACTCAACGATAGGATGGGAACCCATCCCAGTGGTTTGTGATGGAACAATTTTGTCCAAAGAAAGATGGACAATTGTCATGTTCCTTGCTGGAATGTCACAAGCACTCCATGGCAAAGTGTCCCGTACTTTGATGTTGTGGAGTTGATACAACACAGACAGCACAAACAACTGACAATATCAGGGAAGAACTTTTGAGCTCCCTTTGTGTTTCTTGTCTTCCTGTCACTCATCTACCTCACAGTATGTACATGCCTGCACGCCGGCACACACGCCCCTCCCCCCCACACA
>OMMV01192658.1:0-18390 GCA_900302635.1 Chatrabus melanurus
GTTCAGAAAATGAATGAATGCTATGATTTCAGCGTACTCTTATTTATATATATGTTATTTTCAAAAGCACTCTGGAATGTATAATCTGCATCAGAAAGTGCTATCTAAATATAATGTTTTATTATTTTTATTGTTGTTGTATTTACTTGTCTCCTTCAATTCAAAGTGAAGATTTTTATGAGGTGAAAAAATACATCTCTTAAAAATTTAAAATACACTCTTCAAGTTTTAGAATTATGACTAGGGTCTAAGATTGTGGTTGGGGTCAAGTTATAGTTATAGTTTAAGATCCCTTACGGAAATTCACTATGGTTTCATATGGTTTTTATACAGTAACCATGGTTTTACAATGCTACCTGATGGTGATTACAATTACTATGCTCCTACCCATAGTACTACCACAGTTTATCCATAGCACTTCATGGTAACTGTGGTACTACTAAGGTTTCAGCGGCACTTTACGCAACCATGTTACTACCATGATTTTGTACAACACAGTCAAAATGGTACAGCTGGGTGCAACCATCGTTTTTGTATTTACTATGGTATTATCTTGGTTTACTATGATCCAAACAGAAAGCTCTTGGTTTTACTCTGGTAAATAACCATGGTTCTTTGAATAACGATGATTTTTGATTTTTTTTTTATGGTTAGCCATGTTTTCTTGGGTAACCATAAATACCATGGTTTTAATCATTGTTTCATTTCAATTAAAACCTAGTATAACCTTGGTCATAAACCATGGTTTTTGCAAACTATGCTTGAAAATACAAGGTTTGGACAAACCATGGTTTATGACCAAGGTTATACTAGGGTTTAACTGTAAAGAAACCATGATAAAAAACATAGTCATAAACCATGGGTTTCATGGTTACTCAAAAAACCAGGGCTAACCATAAAAAAAAGAAAAGCCATCGTTATTCAAAGAACCAGGGTTATTTACCAAAGTGAAACCATGGTTCATTTTCTTATGGCTGCGGTCAAGGATTATGGTTAAATGTAGAAAGCTTCTTATGTTGTTGAAGGACGGTACATAGTTACTCTTTCTTTTTTGTAACAAACAAACTACACAACTATCTTATACTCACAGTCGATCCAAACTGCAACCATACACTGTAAGAAAAACTGAAAAACGGAAACAATTATTTATCGGCCAGTTTGCGTTTTAGTGGAAAAGCTATTTGTCCTTTCACGCTTGCCGTTGCTTCGCTGTGATTGGTTGATAGGAAAATATGGCGTTTTCTGTATAATACAACTTTACGAAGAAAACTTAACATTGGATAAACACGCGTTTTGGCACTTTTCATTACGGTATGTTGCAGTTATCTTTCTTATTGCTTCTGTAATTGAGCACGGTGAGGTGACGGCAGATGTTACATTCGCTAAGTGGTTTGTGTCGGGCTTGCTAACGCTAACCTTAATAATACATGATACGGTGTCGCTGTCAGAGATTAACTCGAACTAATTAGACTGCAAATCAAGTTTTCACTTTTTTAATCACTGCTGTACTCGTCGGTCGCGGCCAGCATTTAGCACACTGCTGTACAAAGTATCAGGGAGCCGTAGGATGACAGACTGTCTCCTGCAGCCAGGTGGGATGTGGACCAGGTCCAGTTTCTGGGCTCCTCAACACTGGCTTGGTCTTGAGTCCTTGATCGCAACCACCCAGGCAGACAACTGGTCCATCCCCACCTTTCAATGGCACTGAGGCACCTGTGTGCTGGATCAAACACAGAGAAACGCACCACATGGCCAAAATGTCAATGCTGATGTTCCCTCACAATGCAAGTGATCCTCCTCATCTCAGTCTCCATAAATAACCGTTTGTTTGACACAAAGTCATTCCAGCGGTACCCAAGGATCCTCCGAAGAGACCTAGTACCAAAGACATCCAGTCTTCGCCTTAGGTTGCTGATTAGTGTCCAAGACTCACAGCCATACAGTAAGACAGGAAGCACCAGGACCCTAAAGACTTGGACCTTCGCTCTCCTACAAAGTTTTCAGCATCTCCAAAGACCTCTGTCCAACAATCTCATGATTCCATAAGCTCCACATGAACGTCACTGCTGAGATTAGTGAATCCCTCTACAAGTTTGACACTTTCACACATCAGTACACTTCAGACGGCTGAGTCCATAGGAAGTCATTAAAAGCCTGGATTTTAGTCTTGATCCAGGACAATCACAAACCCAGACACCCCAACTCCTTACTCAGCTTCTCAAGTGCTGAAATCAGGGTATCCATTGATTCCATTACGAACACAGCAAAGTCAGTAAACCTTTCCTCACTGACAAACGCACCAAGTCACTGGTCACCACAACCCTGCTCAACACCCAGTCCATGCAAGCAATGAACAGAATAGGGGCCAGATTGCGTCCCTGACAGAGACTAAAATTTACTGTAAAGAGGTCAGAGATTCTGCTCCCACTCTGCGCAACACTCAAAGTACTTCTTGTGTATTGGCCATCTGAGACATTCAGGATGTTATTGGGGATCCAGCAAATTCTCAGGTTTCCCTGCATATCAGCCCAAATCAAATGCTTTGCACAAAGCAGTATAGGCTGTTGATATTCACGCTTACATTAAATGAGTACTTGCAAAGTGTAATAATGTTCAGTATGTTTGTTGTTTTGTATACTTGTATACTGCAGATTGACCTCTTTGTGCCCCAAATAACATCCATCTATCCATTCATCCATGTGAAAAAATTTTGGGTGTTGTGAGAAAAAGTCAGAATTATGAGGAAGACAGATTCAGCCCCAAAATTATCTTCTGTTTTATGAACTTAGTAGCTTCCACTGCCACGGTATGGGCTCGTCCATATTTGTGTCCATCCATCCGTGGGTGCATCTGTGGCCTTTGCTGCACAATTGCTCGACACCAAATCATCACAGATCCAAGATATTTGGGATATAAGTTCATCTCATGGATCCATTGGCTGCAGATCTTGTAGAGTACTGGCCTTAGGACACTTCCCTGTGGAACACCAATCAAGGCTGGCTCCCAGTTAGAAATTTCCACATTAACCACAAAAGCTTGTCTAATATCCTGAGGAAGTTATTCAGTCCAATCCAGGATTCCACCTTTGATTCCATGGGACTGCAACTTATTTATTAATCTCTTATAACGGACAGTTGTTTCCCTGAAATCAGGATGTGCCAAGTCCACAGTAGTTATGGAAAGATGAAGCTTGTTATAGTGTCGAGGCTTCCGAATCAATTGCTTCGACAAAAGCTTCTTACTATTGGGTAACGGAATTATAATCAGAGCAAATTTTTATTGGTCAGCTAAAATGTGGCCAGATTTTGCTGTCATTGTAATTTCATTACTGTAGAATTGCCCTACTTCTTACTAGACTCTTACTTATTACACTTATATTATAACAGCTCATTAGAGACCACTGACATTGCTCAGTCAAATAATGTAGAGCACACTATGTTATTGCAATCTGGAAACCACATAGCACAATTTCTGTGGACATGTAACATGGACACGAGAAGTGACAATGTTTGTGTTGTTGGGTAAGTGAGAAGGGATTGTTTTATTGGTTTTCATTCATGATGGTGGAGCTAGTATGATTTTTTTTTTTTTAAGGCAACTTCCCCTGCCTTCGAAAACACTGTCTTACAAGGAACATAAGATGCTGGTGCACACAAAAGTTGAACTGCATAAGTGACTATATAAGCCGAGACGTTTCTGTATGACCTGCGGCTTTTTAAGTCTCTTGAAACCCAAAATAAAACAGTTGTATAAATCCTCCATTTGTGCTTTCTAGCCTTCATAGCCTGTCTTGACATGTAGAACTTATTACGGTAGTTTTGGCTTTCACACGGTTCTTTGGGATACATTAATTAATACATTAATTTATTTAAGAGTTGGTTGATTCTCTGCAGCTTAACCCATAAGAACCCATGGTGACACACCATCCCTTTAAATGTTCTGGAAATGTCCTTATGTAGCGTTCAAGTCGGTTCAAGTCCTTGTCAGACCGGAAAATCACTAAGGGCCCTTGGGCAAGGTCCTTAATCCCCAAGTTGCTCCCAGTGTGCAGTTGAGCACCTTGCATGGCAGCACGCTGACATCGGTATGGGTGAATATGAGGTATCATTGTAAAGTGCTTTGAGCATCTCTTCCAGATGGAAAAGTGCTATAAATGCAGTCCATTTACCATTTACTTTAACAAATGAAGTCCCAAAGTGGCATATACTGAATATCCTGGCGTGGTCATGTGACAACGTATGAATTTTGATGTATCCATGACAACTGTGCCACCATATAATCTTATGGGTTAATAAAAAGCTGTTGCTATACAGTAAGTCCGGATCCGGACATATCGCCTACCAGCTATTGTTGTGGCGCTTCTGTTGGCACATGTCGTGCTTCAAATACTACACACAGGCTATTTTATTACCCTAACATTGTCCCTGATCCTTAGCCACAACCTACAATTTAATTTATGCATTTGGCAGGTGCTTTTATCCAGAGTGACTTGCAAGTGAGGAAACCAAAATCAGCAGCAAGTGCAACAAACTTCAACACACAAATAGGAGAAACCAGGATTTCAACTCCTGATCCTTCGCTTCAAAGACAAAAACTCTACCCATTGACCCATAACTGCACCTACCTGTGCCATTTGGAGGGGGCTGTATTTTTATTTATTTTTTCCCAAGTGATACCCTGATAACAGATCAGTGGAGACACAAAAAAAAACCCCTTATTGGTGTGGATTGCACATGCTTAAATATCACCAGGATTTGTCTTCCTTAGTTACCATTAAAAGGATTTTACATTCAGTTGAAAATTTCTGTAATGTTAAATTGTAGGTGTCCTTATCAAGAGCTAATGTCTGTTATATATTTACTCGCATATTTAAACTTCTCATGTTTTCCAGCCTACAACATGCCTGCTTTCCGGCAAGTGGGAGAGAAGCAGCTTCCTAACCCTGTCCTGTGCATGGCATGGTCTCCAAAAAGGGATCTTATTGCTCTGGCCAACACCACTGGAGAAGTAGGCTCACAAAACGGTCGCCAATCAGCATGATAAACATGTTTTAGCATCTTTTCTTGTTTTGTAACTCAGTGAATTCTACGTCATAGTTGTTACTACATCGCCTGGCTAGTTTCCACCGTGTGTGGAGCTTGCCCCTCAGTGAGTTTACAGGAGAGGAGATCACTGCGCTTGCATGGAGGCCTGATGGTAAAAGTAAGGACTAAAAGGGAGCACTTTGTACAGTCTTCATTTAATTGTTAATGGATAAGTTTTAAACATTTGTTTACTCCTTCCTCTCAGTACTGGCCTTCAGCCTTGGAGACACAAAGCAGGTGGTCCTGTGTGATGTTGAGAAGGCAGAGATCCTCCACATGTTTGCCGTGCAGAACCCTGTGTCCTGCATGCACTGGATGGAAGTAACTGAAGAAAACTGGTATGTGTGAGGTTCAAACCAGTGGAACATAATGCTTGTCATTTTATTGAAATAATGTGGAGGTTTGGTGTTTTTACTCTTCATCTGTTTCAGTGCCCTCAGCTCCTTCTACAACTCTGAATGTGAATCTAAACTTTTTCTTCCCAAATTACCAACACTTCCTAAGAGGTAGCAGTAGCATAGTTGCGGAGTAACTTATGGAAACTTACAAATTTCTCCAGTTCTTCAAATTATAACACGTGCTGCTTTTATGTTTTTACTTTTTCAGCTATAGCACAACATCAAAGATCTTCAGGTAAGGTCATTGTTTCATACTTCTCATACCAGTTTTTACTCTATATAGTCTATCTATAGTTTAATACTATAGTTAAAAAAAACAGAAGTGGCTATTGCTACGTTACCATATTCCTTTTTCACAGTACAGTCCAATAACAGACGCCGTGATTGTGCGGCATCCAATAAGAAACTGCAGTGATTATCGTGAGATAAAGAGGGACAGCATGGCATCAAAGCGCAAATGACGAATTTCAAGCTCAAAAGTTAGGCTTAAGGTTAGGCTTGTGCATGAACCGTTACATTGGATAGTATAAATAACAAGGGTGCCGTACTAATAGCAATTCTCGGTTTGTGTACGGTACCGTATCAATAGCAACGGCCTAAAAAAATTATGTGTACACTGTAAAACCTGAAAGGTTATTTTGAATCAAACATTTTTGGAAAACCAGTTCCCTCAAACTTTTTAGATTTAGTTAACTCAAATGATTCAACCATCAAAACTTAATTTAAGTAAATAACATGTGGTGAATTTGTGGTAAAGCATCTTAATTGAGCATAATAATAACGATGACACCCAGAACCAGTCAGGTATTGATCCAGTGACCTTCTGGTTTGTAAACAACCTGCCCTGCCAGCTGAGCGATCTATCTTGTTTTCCCCTTAAAGCTCGGTCTACGCTGTGGGATTTTCAGCTGTCCCAGATGAAAGATTAGCATCGTGAAAGAAACGTGGCATTATCTTTGGCCGTGGCTCTGAAACGGCCTTACATCGCACTGTGTGACGGGTTCAAGGACGGCTGTTGTAACACTCTTGCGACCAAAGACAGCCTGGGAGAAATATCAGACAGTGTTTGAAATCCTACGACCCACATCTCAAAATCCAGCATGAAATAATGCAATACAGTCTCCTGTGTGCAGTTTTTTGTTTTTTTGTTTTTTTTCTGGCAGAAAAGCGCAGGTGAGGTGTGGAGCAAAAGCGCTTCATCCCACTCTTTTCATTAAAAAAAAAAAAAAAAGCGCAAATGGAGGGTGACAGCTGATAAAAGCAGTCACCCTCACCAGAAACATACAGTCTGTCCAATTTGCTATCATAAATGAGCTTTGTCGTCTCTTTTGTGACATATTTTGTATGTCATGTCAGCAAATACGAGCTTCTTATTCCTTTGTCGTGATGACGTTTCATTCTGAGTGGTTCCCACGATTCTGTGTTACATCGTACAGTCTGCACACATCAAATTTGGAGTCTTACCTAAGTAAAATAAATCCATGTCGCACAGTGTGGCTTGCAGTGAACTTATAAGATTGCTGAAATCTTACAGTGTAGACCAGGTTTAAGTCAAAATGTCTGACATATTAATCTTTTTTTTTTCTTTTTTTTTTTACTGGGCCAGACTCAGATGGTATATATGCTGGAATCAACTAAAGACAATAAAATGGGTTGTATCAATTTATGTGAAGAAGCACATTGGTTTGGAACAATGGAGCATGTTGTTCTGAAACTAGAAAGTTGATGGCTCAATCCCTGAGTACTCCTGTATGTTAAGGTGTCCTTGATAAAGACAATAAACCCTAATGTGCTCGAGTCCCAATCCCATTAAGGAACAGTGTCTGGTTGCAAGGACCATATGAGTGAGTGCAGTATACTTGATAAGTTTATTCAGCACTAATCTACCAAGATAATGTTTATTAAACAAAATAGTTATTGATGATTGAGGGTTTTTTTTTTTTTAATGAATCATTATTTAGCCATGTTGTAGTTAGTCTGCTTGTAGTCAATGGCCTCGAGTGATGAGCCTAAATTGGCCACAGTGTGGTTAATGGTAGTGTTTCAGCAGTAACCCAATCTACCACGTTGTAGTTATTCATATCAAAGTGCTGGGGAGACACTTGATACCCCCACAGACTAGGGACAGCTGTTGGGTATTGATTGATTATGCTCCCTTGGGAGGCCTTGACTCAGACTATAACATACTAATAGGTGTCAGTATAAGCATTGTACTTCCTTGTAGCTATCAGGTGTCTGTATAATTACCACATCATAGCTGCTAAGTCAGCCAGAGATATAACTTTAGTACGACTAACTACAATGTGGCTAAAAGCTCCTGTCACCATGTGGGAGTTATAAGATTAACTTTACTGTATTGGTTTGATGTAATCAGTTTCCTTAAAGTGTTTGAGTTGGACTAACTTATCAGGTTTTACAGTATACTTCCATGTTTTTTTTAATAACAATAAAGATGTGAAGAGGGTGGATTAAATAAGATTTAGCTTCAGCCGATACCGTTTCGGTCATGTTCGTCATGAATTGATTGTGATGTTTATCCTGACGTTTTGAATTGTATAACTTCATTAATTGCTTTGTATGACATACATTCATTTAACTTCAGTTTTGATGTTGACTTGTGTGCTGAAAAATTTTGTTGTATAAGACATGGCTCTATTTTGATTTATTTTCTGAAGTTTTGATTTGTAAGTTTTGTCTTAATTATTTTGTCATGACATTTCTTGTTTATTGTGATTGCATTTTTTTTATGTTTCTCACTGTAAGTATGTATTTATCATTATTAATTTGTGTCACAGTGAGGAAAAGTCAGAGATACTGAATCTTCTGGGTGAAGTCAGGTAAATGAAGCTTAATATTGGTGCCACACAGAAAAACAAGAGTGAAGCTTTATAATGCAGATGTTTTTTTTAATGATGGATTGAAAATAATTTCACCAGCATTTGTTGTTTCTATGCAGGCTGAACATACTTGTACTTGGAGGAGATGATGGCTTTGTAGAACTATATGCATATGGAATGTACAAGATTGCCACTTTAAGAGGAGTAAGAATCTTCTATTCATGCCTGAAATGATTCGAACCATGAATCAAGTGAAGACATAGTTACTGAAGTTATAGAAGGACTTTCTGTCAACAAAAATTGTAGATGTTATTGTAATAAAAAATTATAGTATAATTTGTGACAATTTTGAAGGGTATTGGCAAACCAGAACTTCGCCAAGTCCATATTGCCATTCTACTCTTTTGTGATATGCATTTCTCAACCTATTTGTTACCATACAGTGATCAGTGATTGAATTAAGATCCCCCCATCCCCCAATACACACACCCCCTCACCTACTGTGAAAACATATTTTGTTCCACTGGTCATGATTTTTATCCAGAGCCACAATGAATCCTACACATTCCTAGATATTATGGCTACAGATATGTATGAAAATTTTCATAAAGATGCATGAAATGTTTTCTGAGAAATGAATGAAAATGCTTTAAAAAAAATTCCAGATCTTGCAATGTTAAAGAAACTTCTGGATCTGCTTCAGAATTAAAGGGGTTCTTCCTTGGCCCATGCTCCAATCTTCCACCAGGTCTCATAAAAATTGGCCTGGTAGTTTTTGTGGAATCCTGCTGACAGTCAGACAAACAGACTTAGTGGAGCAGAGAACACATACGAAATATTTATTTTACATTATATTTTGAGAAAAAAGTGCTAGCCACCTGAAATTCCAATATGGTGGCCATTTTCCAAGATGGCCACCAGATGACCCTTTAGCCTGTTAGATGGGATACAGTTAGGTTCATGCTATTGCCCTACACCTAACCCGATCGTTCACCCAATGTCATTTAAATCCTGTGCGATCTGTACACCATCCAGGTAATGTTGAAAGCCCCTGTTACCCTTGGCTCGGCTCTTCGCACTGGCACATCCTGTCAATTCAGGTGCAGCTATCTAATGTCTTTGGAGCTTATTAGATAGCATTTGGGATACTAAACCTCATGTTTAGCTGACATTGGACCCCATGCTGAGTTGAACAGCAGTGTCTGTCACCAGTGTGCCCTGGTCGTGAGCGACAAACACTCTTTTACTTGGCTTCCCACCATTACTCTGCCTAAGGTTTATTTTCAGTTTTCCTTCTCCTAGATGAACTGCCTTTACCAGCCAATGAGCCAATGAGGCTATTGAGCTTCATCTACCCAGAGCTGCTCGTTTTTAGGTGCCAGTACCCGCCTTTCGCACCACCACTATCTGCAGAATCACCCCACCTCGGGAAGGCTAGGGTTGGACTTGACTGCCAGAGGCTTTATGGTTCGCATGACATTGGGGCATTTTTTTAAGCAAAAAGAGCTCCTCCTCTTTGCCACCCCGGCATTAGCAGTCCTTTTCAGGGGCAACAGTTGAATATAGCGCGACGATTCTTCTAAATATTTATCCAATCCCATCAACCTTGATTTTTAGCCAGAGAGCAGCGGTCTTTGACCTATTTTTTTACGGCATTGTGGTGGTCTGGGAGCACAAAATTCTTTATTGGTGCAGTAAATCAGCCTGTGCATTAAAATGAAGCCAAAGAAGATTTTAAAAAATCAACAATTTTACACGAAGATGTAACAGAACAAACATTTTTTTTATGGTTTATTGTTGGTTTTTTCCATGCACTGGTGGCCATCTTGAAAAAATGGCCGCCATATTGGAATTTTTGATGGCTAGCACTTTTTTGTCAAAAAAATGACCTATATAGAACATTCATACCAAATGTCATGCTTGTATCATCAGCTGAATGATTCTGGCCCCAAAAATCACATTTAGCTGCTCCACTAACTGTAAATAAAAACCTAACCTCCTTGTTGGAGGTAAAAATTCTAGTATTGGCTCCAGTAATGATATATCAGCAGTACACTGCTATAATATATTTAATGTGATTACTCTTTAGGTTTCAGGGACCTGTCGCAGTCTGTGTTTGTCCAGCGATCTCAAGTCACTTGCTGTCATCACAGAAGTTAGGTCTGCTGACAACAACCCAGAAATCTGCTTCGTCCAGGTGAGGGGGATGAATAATCTTCTCCAACTTGAATTCTCACCTTTCAGTATACTGCTGTTAGGCCTTCGATGTTAGATGAAATGATGCTCAGGGCCGGTCCTGACAAGGACCCGTGTTTCTGACCCTGGAGCTCACCAGCTGATGTATCTATGATGGTCATGATAGTTGGTAATGAAGAGCAGTAGGAGAAGGGTGGTAGAAAAATTGGAGCATTTTTGAGTTTTGAGCCCTGTGTGGTCCTTCATTGCCACCCTGGGATGGTCATGCATTTTTGTGTGGGCCATGGTGTGCTGGGGCTGGATTGTTTGTTCACCTTAAGTGGTACCGAAAACCTGCCTGGCTCATGGACTAGTAGGAATTTAAGGGACTCAAGAAGAAGAAGTATACTGCTAATTTTAAATTTGACTTCCAGCTGGACACGCGGTTGTTGTCCGACTGTCTGCCTGAGGTCACCAGGATGGCACGCAAGTTCACCCACATCTCCACCCTGCTGCAGTACCTCCACCTCTCACTCACATGCATGTGCGAGGCCTGGGAGGATATACTCATGCAGATGGACTTTCGGCTCACTAAATTTGTTCAGGTCAGTTGGGCACACTTAGCTTCAAACTGATGAAACGAAGAGCTCATTAACAAATGTTTTAAACCCTCTCGTTTTAGGAAAAGAACACAAGTACTCAAGTCCAAGATGAATTTCTGGAGCTTCTGCTGTGGGGACAATCGAGGTACGAGATGATAAACCACTTCCGCCTTTCCGGTCTGCACATTGTCTTATTACAGTAATTTGAATGTTTTGTAGATGTTAACAGTATAAAAGTAGGTTTACTGGTAAGAATTTTATTAATTTATTTTTTGACATACAATATATTTTCATGCAGCCCTGAATTACAGGCTCTTCTCATGAACCAGTTGACTGTCAAGGTAAGCATATGGAGTTTGATGTTCGCATCAATTATTGTCCATTTTTTAAAATACTTTTCTTGCTTGACAGTTTATAATGCTGTTTTATAGACACACTTATAGTATATATTTGTTGTTTGATCTCAGGGGCTGAAGAAACTTGGCCAGTCCATTGAGTCTTCTTACTCTAGCATCCAGAAGCTGGTGATTAGTCACTTACAGAGGTATTCTCATCCTCTCATATTTTTTTCTTACAGCTGCCTCAGTGTGTTTCAGTAAACATGTCTCTTTCTGAATGTGTCTCTGCAGTGGTTCTGAGGCTCTGTTGTATCACCTCAGTGAGGTCAAAGGCATGTCTCAGTGGAAACAAAAGTTCCGACCTCTAGGCCTGGACTCAGCCGCGGTAGAAGGTACCACACACACCTAACGTGCGATGAAAGAGGATTGAGCTTGTCGACAATATAATGTGTTTGTTTTGTGTTTTTAGCTGCTATTACAGCGGTGGGTTCCTTTTCTCTGAAAGCCAATGAGCTTTTGCAGTAAGTTCAAAGATATTGTGCATCTTTTACTGGTCATAACTACCCTTTGTGTAATTGCTGGTTTTATTTTGTTTCTTAGAGTGATTGATAAGAGTATGAAAAACTTCAAAGCCTTTTTCCGGTGGCTGTATGTAGGTAAGAATAAAAATTGTAATTGTTGTGGCTGAATATTTGTACAGAGACTTAAATAACAAATAGGGCATAAAACAGGTTGTGGGGTTTAAAAAAAATCACTGAATTTATGCAACATGGAATCTATTAGTGTTGCTCCATAAATATTTGGATGTTGAATTATTTGTTAGTTATTTTAAAAGTCGACCCCAGCATATTTGAGTTGAACACTAATCAGGAATTATGGGCATAGAATTCAGACTCTGGGTTTTTACTTTAAATCACCTTTTCTTTTAATGGACCCAAGTTAATTAAACAATTTTTAACTGGGCTGTTTCATGGCCAGGATTGTTATTTTCTTATGGAGGTGATCTCAAGTGTTCTATTTGCATAAGGAATCTGCTGCTTTTAATTGTCTGTATGAAGTCTAAACAGCTGCCAGTATCAGTGAATCAAGCCCTCATTATGGTCAAAAATCTAACCCGTATAAGGCTGCAAAAAACATTAGAGGTGGCCAAATAAACTTTTTTTTTTTAATTCTTAAAAAGAAAGAATGCCAGAAAGGTTGGAAAGCTGGAATGTAGCTGACAAAGATCAAGAAAGTCCTACAGGAGGTAGCCCACAAAAATAGTTTGCCACAAAAAAAAGGGGGGGTATCAGAGGGGTGATGCATACACTGCACTCACAATACTGTGCTGTAAGAGTACGATAGTCATTTCAAGATATAGGAGGAGAGAAAGCAGTGAAACCAATAAGCCAGACATTGTTAGCCTAGCACTACTGGTTACAGAAATCCAAGAAATGTATTTTTTTGGACAATAGTGACATCATTCTATGACTTTTTGGTGACGTCATTATGACATGACTTATACCACATAGTAACAAATGATTAGCTAATCAATATCAGAGCCATACAGTAAGACAGAGTCGCCTCATCTCCATTCACTCCTGTGGATCACTTTTTTACAGCGATGGTGGGTCATGGAGCTTCTCAATAGCTAACAGAGGTTAGCAGCAAATGCTAGCAGTGCAGTAGAGTTGCAGCAGAATAGACCTTTTGTGATGTACTTGTAAAGGGTAAGATGTTTTAAGATCAAGATTGTATTTTATCATCACACGATTTTCCCAACAAGTACTTTCTGGAACTATTCTGGAGCCTACGTGTTCCACGTGACCGTCAAGCATTTTGACCTTCCTACTCTCTTAACTCTGTGGCTCTGATTGATATAAGCTTTGGATCATCTCTCTAGACCTGTTGGTTGTGGAGATATCCTGGAAAACATGTTTTCCAGGCAATTATGATTTCATTTAATGATGTCTTTGTGATGTCATCACAATGTCACTTATACCATTTGATTACAAATAATTTGCTAATTAACACAAGCTTCACATCTCCTATGGGTTGCAGAAATATCATGGAAAATGTGTTTTTCTGACTATACTTTTGAGGACCTTGACTTTGACCTTTGACCAATCTGCTCCAAAAGTTAGTCATCTGGAGACACTCACTCAAAGAATATTCTTACTGCATTTGGTGAAAATCTGCTCACCTGTTTCCAAGTTATTGTGTACTTAAACACACATGAGTGATTACAATGCCCTGCTGCACCGCTGATGCACAAGGTACAAAGCCTGTACTGTTTGGAACAATGTCTGATGGCCAATACAGAAAAAGACCGTGCACTATAAGAATGGGGAGTGTATAGAGAACGGAAGGCATTGATCATGATCCAAATAATTTTAACTCATGTGAAGCATGGTGGGGGTTGTGTAATGGCATGAGAATGAATGGCTGACAAAGGAATTGTTACTTAATATTTTTTGATGATGGAAAGGCTGACTATCTGCTCTGCAAAATGTGCCCTGAAGGATTCTGCAAGTGCAGCACGACTTTTTTTTTTTAAGGCAAAGAGGTGTAATGTTCTGCAGTGGCCAACAAATTCAGCATCCCGTTCACTTAAAGGCAAAATGGAAGACAGAAGAAGAAAAACGAGCAGGAACTGAAGGCTGCGGTGCGAGCATCACCACCTGCTCAGCATCACATTACGTTTGTGTGTTCCAGACTTCAGGCAGTCATTTACAGCAAATGACTTGCAACAAAATAATAAAAATGCCAAACAGGTTTATGATTGTTAGTTTGTCCAATTACCTTTGGTCCTTTAGACCTTCTTTGTTCTCATCCATATATAATGTGCATACCTCTTAATGCTCCTTGTCATACATATACTTAAAATTGCTGTATTTCCTAGTGTTTGTCACATTTGGAGGCAAATAATATCATATAAAAGCTGAAAATGTGCACTCTCAGCTTATTGTTATTTGCTTACAGTTCGAGTCTGTCATGATAGACAGTTAAAAGTATTACTTTTACTGTATTTAAGTATTTGTGGCCCTGCCTGTATACAGTAGACTTGCCTCTTGGTTTTCTGATGTCAGCGCTTTTGTTGGTTTACAGCTATGTTAAGAATGTGTGAGGAGCACGTGCCACCAGAACTCAACAAGGTGAGCTTTAACACAGTACAGATTTTAAATTGTTCCTAAATTCTGACACAGCTTTAACTTGTATGTTCATCCCTCAGATGACTCAGAAGGACATAGCTTTTGTGGCTGACTTTCTCTCCGAGCATTTTAGTGAGGTGAGGTGAAATATTACTTTAATGACAAGCCTGTCAAGCAAGATTTACACCAATGGAATAATATTCTCTGTGGTTAAATAGAATGAAGAACTCTTTGATCGTAAAGGGAAGTACTTCAACGTGGAACGAGTTGGTCAGGTGAGGGGAATTGTGGTCATTTCTGACTATATATTTGCATAATACTCTTGTCTTACAACACCGGGGTTTCTCATTGTTATGGACATTAATAGTACCTGAAGGATGAGGACGAAGACCTTGTGTCTCCACCCAACACTAAGGGAAACCAATGGCTGAAGTTTTTACAGGACAGCACACATCTGAAAGGTGAACTTTGACCTTTGCTTTACAAGTGCATCTATGTCCCCTCCAATTACATTATATTTGCATTTTGAGGCAAAAGCACTGTAAGTCTCAATTTTTTTGATTGGTGTTTTTTTTAATTAAATTGTCTGAATGAACATTTCATGTGTTTGTCTTGTTTATCTAGCGAGCCCTTTGCTGTTCCCTTCTTATCCACAAAAGTCTTTGCACTTTGTCAAGAGGATGATGGAAGATGTGATTGAACAGTGTCTAAAGAAACCTGCAGTGAGTTTTATGTGCTTTACATCTCAGTCTTTGTCACCTGTATTCATTTGGCTCAATTTCTTTTACTCTCTCCTCTCTGTCTATATATATATATATATATACAGTGATGTGAAAAAATTTGTGCCCCCTTGAGCTTTTACACATTTTAATTTTTTTATGACATCAAACTAAAAAAAATAAAATACATAAATTCAGGCTTCTTAATAATAAAATTTCTAAAATTATGCTGTGAAAAAAATCTCTACAATGTGACATAAATAAAATTAAAAATATCAAACCCAAAACAATAGTGTGAATAAGTATGGGTCCCCATCAGTATAACACAAATAAATCATCACTTTACACTCTTTAGACAAGTCAGGGGATGGATGCATGAACATTTCCACATTACCAAATATGTCTTGGACTTCATTCACATCAATCATTAAGAAATACAAACATTATGGTACTGTATGGTAAATCTGTGTCAAGTAGGCAGTTCTCAAAAACTGAGTGACCATGCAAGAAGGAGACTAGTGAGGAAAGCCAACAAGACACCTATCACAACTCTGATGAAGTTATAGGCTTCTCTGGCTGTGATTGGAGAAATTTTGCATTGTGCGAGTTTTGCATTTTGCATCACCAGTTACACAACATCATAGTGGCGTGGAGCAGAGAAAGATTTCCTTAAAAAGAAGACTTGAAAGTTCAGCTACAGTTTGCCAGAAGGCAAATGGGAGATGCTAGCCTAGATTTGATCTGTTGTATGAAAATTCCTCTCTGCTCCGCTCCACTATGAAGCTGTGAGTGGTGATGCAACAGATAAAAGTTGCACTATGCGCAATTTCTCCAATCACAGTCAGAGAAGCTTATGACTTCATCAGAGTCGTCATAGCTGTCTTGTTGGCTTCCCTCACTAGTCTCCTTCTTGGACGGTCACTCAATTTTTGACAACTGCATACTTGACACAGATTTACCATAGAGTACCATACTGTTTGTATTTCTGAATGATTGATGTGAATGAAGTCCAAGACATATTCAGTGATGTGGAAATGTTCATGTATTCATCCCCTGACGTGTCCAAAGAAAACTGAGTGTAAAGTGATGATTTATTTGTGTTATACTAATGGGGACCCATACTTATTCACACTATTATTTTGGGTTTGATATTTTTATTTCATTTATGTCACATTGTAGATATTTGTTTTCAATGTGAGTTTAAATGGCATCATTTTAGAAATTTTATTATGAAGAAGCCTGAATGTTTTTTTTTGTTTTTTTTAGTTTGTCAAAAAAAATTGAAATGTGTAAAAGCTTAAGGGGGCACAAATTTTTTCCACATCACTATATATATATATATATATATATATATAGTGATGTGGAAAAAATTGAATAAACTTTGTCTGTCCCAAAGGTGACATAATTTTTTCTTTTGACAGACTCAAACAATAAATACAACTTACAATAAAAACACATTAGAAACACATTTAAAACACAAAGTACATGTATTTAATTGGATTATGGATTATGAAAAGCAACCACTGCTTTAAAAAACCATGTTTTATCTAGTGTCTATTTTAAATTGTTCAGGGTGGTTATTGCAGTAGGAATGAAAGATATTTTGGTAATTCAAAACTGAATCATTTCATCATACATTTACAAGTAGAGTATTTCTTCTTGTCAACAATCAAAAATAAATACTTTAAAAAGACTGCTGAAATGTTGAAAATACAGGGCCCAAAGTAGAAACTACCTGCAACAAAATTCACTATGTGTTTGCATAGCCTTTAATACAACACATTTAAATCATCGCTTTTACAGCAACTTTTTTTTCCAAGATAAGTCAGGGGAAGGATACAAGAACATTTCCAAGTCACTGAATATCTCTTGGAGTTCCTTTAAATCAATCAGTATTAGATACAAACAGTATGGCAATATATGGTCATTTTGTTGAAACCAGGCTTCAAACAACAGAGTGAGTGTAAACAAAGTAGACTAGAGAGCGTGGTTCAAATGACAGGGGGTACTGACCCCCCCCCATTAAGACGAGAACCCCCCCAAAAGAGGTAAAAATAACATGTTGGGGTGTTCAAAACATTTATATATCCTTACCTGTAACTGTAAACATTACCATATTTTTCCCATATTCATTCCTGGAAGAATCTTGTAATATTATTACAGACGCCCCTAAAGTGGACCATACCATTTCTTAATCTTATTTGAACCTCTTGTCAGCCTGCCTTACTCCCATCATCGCAGTGGCTCATTTAAGTCTATGGTCCAAAGCCAAAGAATACTGTAGTAGGTTAATGTAAGTAGCTATCTACCTTGTTTAATACACTTTACTTTCTTACCTGAAGACGTTCTGAGTTAGATTATGTCAAGTGCCTATGGACGAATGCTAGTGTTAGATAGTTTCTAAATTTTGGCATGAGTTACAGTTGAACTAACTAACTGTACACGAGCTAAAGCTAACATTTGCCTTACCTAATGAAGATCAAAGTTTTTAGAGTTCTGGCTCTACCAGTTCTTACGCTATGGTGGTGAGAATTAGATGTTAACCATTGACTTAAGACAACAGCTGGACATTTTCGGTACTAACTCTTTCAGAAGAATCCTGAAGTACCCCTGAAATGACTGTCAAATGAGTGGTTTCTTAGGGAGACTTGGGTGAGGCCAATTTTGTGCGTCATGAGGAAGTGTCAGCTGTAATACTATGACCATGTAGCACCCTAGTGACTCTACCACACTTAAAACCCACCTACATAATGCCTGGCTGCAGCACATAGATGGTTAGTTTCAAGAGATAAGGTCTGCATTTATGATTGTCAAAAGCAGTTCCACGAGTTGGTAGATGTAGCTCCGCCAGCACCAGTATGTGTTTCAAAACATGACCTGACTTAAAGCTGACAGACTGTGAATATGATTTAATGAACACAGACTTGGGCAATTAGTGCAGCGGATAACTGCAACAATCGTTCAGATGGTGACACAAGCATGAAATTTGGCACAGATATTCTCCAGGACCTGCTCTCTTCAAAAAGGGCGTTGGCCACATGAAAATCCAAGATGGCCACCATATTTTCCAAGATGGCATCCGGACAAATGTAGAATCCTTCAATCG
>OMMV01192659.1:0-10325 GCA_900302635.1 Chatrabus melanurus
CCCCCCCCCAAAACAAAACAAACAAACAAACAAAACAAAAAAACCACGAACCATGTTTTGATGAAAATCTGTAAGATTTTTTGTTTACGCCCGTAAGGAATGTAAATCCACAAAAATCCGTAAGATTTATGGAAAATCCACAGGATTTGACATGTATGACTTATATAAGATTCATTCATTATTCATTTTATGCCACTTATCCGGGTCCGGGTTGTGGTGGCAGTGGACCAAGCAGCTCAGCCCACACTTCCCTATCCTCAGCCAAGACCTGTAACTCTTCCTGGGGGATCCCGAGGCGTTCCCAATCCATCTGGGATATATAATCCCTCCAGCGTGTCCTGGTGCAAAATTGTTCACGGTTTAAAAAAACAGTTGGGCGTGGGTTGACAGTGGTTTTAAAATAAACAGTTTGATCATAAAACTGGAATTGCTACGTGTAATTTATTCTGACTTAAGCGACATAAGTTACTAATCCTCCAAAAAAATGAAGGTAACAGTTTGCATGGACATTTCTGAATAGAAAGGAAGTAAAATAAAGAAGTTAGAATAACTTAAATGAAGTCATTTGGCTACTTAATAGCACCAAAACCTTTTATTTAAGTTGGTTCAACTTCATTAACCTTGTAGAGGACAAAGCAAATCAACTAAACTAAATGCTTTACTAAACTTGAGTTAGTCTCACTATAAAAGAGTTGGAATTACTTAAAAAGATCCACACAAATTGTTGTTTTTTTTTTGTTTTTTTTAATTGAGCCAGTGTGGGTTTTTTTTAGAGTGCATTGACAGCTGGGTGGACTGAGACAATGCAGATGAAGTGTCTTGCTCAAGAGCACAGACAGCATGACGGGGAATCAAACCCAGGTCCACATATTGGTAGCCCAACTGCTGTCCACACTGAGCTACCTGAGGAATCAGGATCAAATATCACAGCATAGTGGCCAAAGGCAGGATCTGCCCCTTGTTCCACGTTCATACCAAACCTTAATGGGTTCTTCCTGGACCCGATCTCCACTGAATTTCTTTTCAATCTGCTGATGTCCCTTTATATCCTTCTGACAGACCAACAGACAAGCAGACAGACAAACTGCAACAAAAACAAAACCTCTGTGATGGAGGGAACAACTAATCCTGGTGATCACAGAACCTCCTTGGAAGATGCAATAATATTATTTTATGGTCCTGTGGTCGTTCCCTTTTTGACTGTTAAAAGGAGAATAACTTGCAACTATATACATAAAACAGGTAATTCATATTTTAATTGCATAAATTTTGTGTTCCTACAAAAACGGATATGTTCCGTACACGTCTGTCACTTGGCATCAGTTCATGGATTTCTCTGATTCCAACAAGCTTCAGCCAAAATGCAGACAGGCACCACACAGATGCACACAGCACCGCTGGTCTTCACTCAGCCTCCAGTACTCAATTTTTGTGCCAGCACTGTCATCGCCGCTCCAAACATGTCGCTTGATAACGCCGTACTCTCGCCGGGGAGAGAACGAGAGAGCGGGAGCTCCAGCCAGCACGGTATCTGATCTCACTATCGCTTCATGCTATTAAACCAGAGTGATGTCTCATGCAGGGAACTGGCACGGGTGTTGGAGCGGGGGCATGTAAGTTACGAGGCTATTGGATTAGGCTCCGCCCAACACAGATGCCTTATTGATTTAGGCCTGCAGCATCTCCACAAACTCTGGCAGTGATTTTATTATATCTACTAATAAACTGTGGCACATTTTAACGAAGCAAATGCCTGTTTTTCTGCAGGCCAAAGGTTTGCACAGGACAAAGTCAGTACAGGACACCATCTGACTGACTGTGGTGCTGCTGTGGCATCAGGGCTGCAGGATGGTTTTTTCCCCCCCCCCAGAAAAATAGTTGTGCAGAATATGTTGAAATGCAGCTGATTTTTCCCAGAACATCTTACTTCCACATTCTATATAAAACTGTGATGTTTGCCTTTTCAAAAGTTCCCACTCCTCGCTCAACATCATTAAAATTTCATGCCAATAATATTTGCAAACTCCTGAATCGTCTTGTTGGACGTGGTGATGCTGCTGCCTGCTGATGAGGGTGCAGCAGGAAGAGCTTTTTCACATCATCAACTTAAAAACAGGAAAGCCACAACATAGGCATTGCTTTCAGCTGCACCTGGTTGCTGGGTGTCACCACAGTGGATCTGGAACAGATCCGCATTGGGATTTGGCACAAGTTTTACACCAGATGCCCTTGCTGACAAAACTCCAGTTGTACATGGAGAAACATGCTCACAGCTCCTGGTGTTGTTCCCAAACGGTCTCCCAGCAAGTCCTCATCAGGAACTACTCTGCTTGGCTTCTGAAGTCTGACGAGATCGAGTGTGCACAGAGCGGCGTGGCTGTGGCATCGTAATACAATATTTTATGAACATGAATTTGTACTGTCATGTTGGGCCGGCTACTTTGAGCAGATGTATCAGGTTGATCCTCCTGATGGGATGTTAGACGTCTCCAGTGCCAGGGTTCTTGTGGCTGATTCTCCAGTCAACTGTGACTGGAGGGCAGGGAAAGCTCCAGGGATCTGCAGCATCGGAGCTGAGCTCCTCCAGGCGGGTGGAGATGCTGTTCTCCTGGCATTGCAAAAAAAATCTTTGTTTCAATCTGGGAGACGGGTATCATCCCTGCAGACTGGAAGAAAGGACTTGTTGTCCCAGTCTGGAAAGGAAAGGGTGATCGCATGGATTGTAACAACGACAGGGGTATTACACTGCTCTCTGTGTCCGGGAAGGTGCTTGCAAGGATTCTTCTTAATAGGATTCAGTTCCAGCTACTTGCTGCTCAGCAACCGGAACAGTCTGGCTTCACGCCCGAGAAGTCAACCATCGACCACATACTAGTCCTGCGAGTACTCACAGAACGCAAGCGTGAATATCGGCAAGAAGCTGCTGGACATCATAGCCAGCCTATACACAGATACTGTGACTACTGTACGGAGTGGAGGCAGAGACTCTGAGTTTCCCTCAGTTTTCCATCCCTGAGGAAAGCTGGTGTTCCTCAGGGATGTGTTCCGGCTCCTACACCGTTTAGTGCTTGCATGGACTGGGTGTTGGGTCGGGTTGTGGAAACCGATGAGTTAGGTGTTTTTGTTGACGAGGAAAGATTCACTGACCATGACTTCGTGGACGATGCAGTGATTTTGGCGGAATCAATGGATACCCTGATTGCAGAACTTGAGAAGCTGAGTGAGGAATCGGAATGTGTGGGTTTGCGATTGTCCTGGATCAAGACTAAGATCCAGGCTTTTAGTGACTTCCTGGCCATCAGACACGTATCTGTAGGTGGTGAAAGTGTTGAACTTGCAGAGACATTCACTTATCTCTGCAGTGATATTCATGTCTCTGGGTCCTCGGCCTTTGAGATCCAGAGACGCCTGGGAAGAGCTGATGGAGTCATGAGGTCGCTGGACAGAGGTGTTTGGTGATGCTGATGTCTTTGCAGGAAAATTAAGGTAAGTCTTTAGGGTCCTGGTGCTTCCTGTCTCACTGTATGGCTGTGAGACTTGGACAGTAACCAGTGACCTAAGGCGACGACTGGATGTCTTTGGTACCAGGTCTCTTTGGAGGATCCTTGGGTACTGCTGGAATGACCTTGTGTCAAACAAACGGTTACTCAGGGAGGCTCGCATGAGGTGTACCACGTGCATTGTGAGGGGTGTCAGCTACAACATTTTGGCCATGATCCAGCACGCAGGTACCTCAGTGCTGAGGACCCCAAAAACTGGAAAATACCAAGGGGACGCCCACGTTTAACCAGCTGCAGATACATGGCTACTTTTTGGTTCCCTCATGTGGTGGATGCACCCATGCATGGCACCATTGCATGCTCCCAGACCTGATCTGACCAATCTGGACTGAGTGTGTCTTCCAAAAAAATGCAGATTCCCAAAAAGACACAGAATTCTTTCTTCTTAATCCATGCGTCACAGTGACGCTTTAGATACATGAACTGATTCTGACCCCAGTTTATCGCCTTTCTTGGCGTAAGAACCAGTTCCCACACTTGGTTCAAACTCCGTAAGACATGCCGCTGTGTCAGAGAGCAGGGGATTGGCTGCTGGTGATGTCACGTGCGTCAAGAATGCGTCCCTCCTCCTCCTCCATCTTATCCAGGCAGTCGTCCAGGTACAATGAGCTCATACGTCCTTGAGAAAAAAGAAGCGCGAGACATTTTTCATTCTTAAGTAGCCTCTTGACAAATCAAATGAGACTTTTTTTCATCATCCTTCAGAGAATAAAATCTTCTGCGTTTACATCTATGTGTCAGGCAACATTACAACAAGCGCTCAGAGGCTGCAGAGACACGGTCCTGATCAGTTGTCTGGACCGTAGCTCGATGCACAGATGGAAAAATTTATTTCTGACCACCAGAGCTGCATCCATCATTTGATCAAGTTCATTTCATGCAGTTTGTTCAACGTAAGCGAGGCAATAAAAACTGTTTAGTTAATTGGTCTCAAACTGGCCTGTGATCCAGATCAGGCCACATCACACAGTGCAGCTCAGTGGGCGTGTCTCACAGTGCAGCTCAGTGGGCGTGTCTCACAGTGCAGCTCAGTGGGCGTGTCTCATAGTGCAGCTCAGTGGGCGTGTCTCACAGTGCAGCTCAGTGGGCGTGTCTCACAGTGCAGCTCAGTGGGCGTGTCACACAGTGCAGCTCAGTGGGCGTGTCTCATAGTGCAGTTCAGTGGGCGTGTCTCATAGTGCAGTTCAGTGGGCGTGTCTCATAGTGCAGTTCAGTGGGCGTGTCTCACAGAGCAAACAGGAAGTCGGTTCTAAAATGAGCTGTTTCAGGCCTAACTTTGCTCACAGCCACGTAGTTTGGATACAGACAAAAATTTGTGAGGATGTTTAAGATGAAAGCCGATCCATATTTATCTGTAAAAGGAAGATTAAAAAATTGCCAAATTTTGCCCCCTTTAACTCAGACAAATATCTCTGCTGATTGTGAAAGAGGAGGAATTTATATTTCATACAATGGGACTCTGATAGATTTATACAGAGAAACGTCTCTAACTATATACTGTTTTGTTGCATAATGTGTTTTAATTGCTCATTTAGTTATTTGACATATTTTACTCCAAAAAGAGGTGAAATCTGTCAACAGTGGAATAAATGCCCTTTTCTTAATTTTTTTCCCAATGCTTTAGTTTGTCGGAGTTGATGTGTTTTAAAGACAACTTCTGAAGCAAATAGAAGAATGATCTCACGCCATCTATTATTCTGTAAAACATCCATTAAAGACTGAATATGAAACTAAACGATACAAAAGTATAAATGTGTAACAGTTTAGCCTGAGTCTTCTAATTGGCATCAATATTTGTCATTAAATCATAAAACTAATGTCGTGTAATTCCAGCTTCTGAATCATGGGAAAGACTGTGGTGCAATACTGCCACCTACTGGCGGTTAGTAATCACTTCAACTGTGAGAAAATGAGTCTGCCTGCAACCAAAAAAAACACTGAATCTTATAAACTTCTACTACAAAATCTACTGACAGTAAAGCACAAGTGTGCTAAAGTTCTCAGTTATTACAGCTGGTGTTCCACCAACCCAGCGGTTTGATGCTCGTGTGCAGGCGTCAAAGTGCCTTTGAGCAAGACACTTAACTGTTAAAACTGCTCAGCCTTTGACCCCCACACAAATGTGGGATAAAGATGTAGAAAAACAAAAAACATACAGCGCATAGTATATAATAATTACGTAACATACTATAATATATGTAACGTATATAATAATTACGTAACATTAGTATGTTTGATAAAATGCTGGCACCAAGTGGCCAAATTAGGTATGACAAGCGATTTACGCCCAAGAAAAACTGAAAAAAAGAACCCTCAAAATATGGTTTAGAAGTGAAATATATTAAAGATTGTACAAAAATATAAAATAAAATAAAATAAAACGCTTACCCTTCCAGTGGAAAGTTGGTCATTTAATGTGACTCATTTCACTGGAAATTACACAGCTTATAAATTGTATATTATAAATGAGTATGCCAGAAAGCAAACCCTAAATCTGCATAATATAATATAATATAATAATTTAAAAATCATGTCAAGGCTTTTGTGGTGGCAATTTTCCCAACATTATAATTTCATTATGACTAAAGTGCATTTATTATTTGTGTATCCTGTCAGTATTTTTTGCAAAATGTTATGATCCATACTACACGAAATGCAATAATATTTTTGTAATGTTGTGACTTTTTCTTAATATATATATAAAATTCTCTATCATTATGCATAAAATGTAATAATTTGTAAGATGTTTGTCGTCATGTTGATTTCGTCACGTTTCAGCCAATCAGAGTTCAGCAGGAGGAATGGACGCTAGTTAGCCGCTAATGCTAACAACCTGTGTCACTATGAAAAAATCACAAATTTTCACAGTGACAGAAATTTTGACATGTACGGCCCTCCCAAATAAGTGATTTAATTGAACTTTAGCATTAATTTTTTTGTCCCCAAAGTTAAATCATCAACAGTGTAGAGAGGATCTGGATTTTTGGTGAGTTTATATGTTTCTCTTCAAGTTTGCTTAGTCATGCTACAGGCTAAGCTAGTGTGTTAGCGTGTGCTGAAGTCTTATTTCCCGTGAAACTAACAGCACCGCCTTCAAACTCTTATTTTTGTTTAAGTTAAAGCTGGTTTATGACTAACCATCAAAGAAAGGACTGGTTTGGTTTAGTTTTACCGTATTGTGTTCACTTGACAAGCAAAACCTGCACGACCGGAGACAAATTCATTTTAGTTCTTTGTTCTACTGTAGTGTCATTCTAACATATCAGGTTAGTATTTTGAAAAAGTCTAATCTGGTTTCAACCAATTTCTGTCCCCATGAGCAATGAGAATGAATTAACACTAATTTTAGATGGAAGTGTTTATGGCTTTGGCATCCGGACCATAGAACATGAGGTGACTAGTCAATATTCTGAAGGCCCACATTGGTCGCCCCGAAGGCCCGCGTTGGTCGCCCCGAAGGCCCACATTGGTCGCCCCGAAGGCCCATTATTGGTCGCCCCGAAGGCCCATTATTGGTCGCCCGAAGGCCCATTATTGGTCGCCCGAAGGCCCATTATTGGTCGCCCGAAGGCCCATTATTGGTCGCCCGAAGGCCCATTATTGGTCGCCCGAAGGCCCATTGGTCCTTAGGGTTAGGCTCCGTTTGACTAAGTTTGAACTGCATATAACCATTTTTAACAATTTCTGGACCTTCGGAACAATGACCCGTCCCCTGAACATTAAATGGCTAGGATGCAGCATTAGCGCATGCTCGCATACCTGATCTGTGACTACGGATGGGAATCGAGAACTGGTTCCACTTGAGAATCTGTTCCAAACTTTTCAGTCCACGGGACTCGTATGCCTCAGACGTCATCAGTTCCTCTTGTTAATGCCGGCATGTTTTTCTGACAGTCCCGCGTCACGAGCTCATGCGTCGTAATTTTAGCGGTAACGTCAGGATGTCAAACTCTGCAGACCTTCATCTTTCCACGCAGAAAATTGATCAGGAATTGATAAAGGAATCAAAAAAATAATCGAACCAATAGGCAGAATCAATAATGGTATTGATATCGATACAATCTTATCAATTCCCATCCCTACCTGTGACTTCCTCCTTCTGTCCACAGGAGTGGAATCTTGCAGACTTGCGTAATGTGTAAAAACAAGAAAAAAACACCCACTTTCCAGCTTTATCTGAACTATCTGACACTATTCATGCAAAAATAACTCGCCTGCTCTGACACGTCAGTTACTACATCAGGATGTTAACTTTGTACGTCAGAGGTTGAAATTGAAAATATATATATATTTTTTAGGATGGTGTTAAAATCTTGACTTTTCCACGAATTTCTGAGATGCTACAGTAAGTCAGGATTTTGACTGAATATCAAAATTGAGGTTAGAAAGTCCTAAAGTTGACTTTGTAAGTCAGTCAAAATTGAGATGGTGTCACAATGTAAAACTCGTCACAATTGCAATACTGAGACAGTATTTATTTGTGATAAAAGGTCAACATTAGGGGTGTGCATCTCTCCTTATAAAGTGAGCCGATAATTATCTAAATACATACGATTTGGGGACGATACTTTTTTATTGTGGAGCGATCTGATGCAGTTCTTTTGTTTAATGGAGACATTCATTTTTCCATGATGAATAAAAATAAGCAAAAAGTTGCGTTGCTTACGTTCAAATGCATATTTCATGAAAATCCAGGTTCCCTTCTTCAGGTTTTTGCTAGTGTGCTGTAGCACGTTGGTGCCGCCGCTGCTCGCATTTTGTTCACCACTGGGGGCAGCACCACATACAGTGGCACAAAGCGCAGCATAGAAGAAGAAGCCAGCTGTTTCTAGCCTGTTAGCATGGCAAAGCTTTCCCATTGTGAAACGGTGTGACCGTATTAACAAACTGTGAACTGAGTGTAAAGTTCAACCAGGTACTTTTACCCGTTATACGTCTGCGACTATCGCACACGTCTTTGTTTTTACATTGTAAAGTTCACGCTCCTGTGACCAGTCTCGCGAGAGCCTCACGCTGGCCTTTGAGTCTGAAGACGCAGAACTAGCAGCGTCACGGCTTACAGGGGCCCATTCCATTACAGGGATATTAATTATACATGAAATACAGCATTTTCTCCTGGAAATGATATCTGCCAAAATGTAATTCTGACCCACTTTCCTTAGTCCTACAGCCCAGTACATTAAAAACTTCCAACAGGCACGATGAACAAGAATGTAAACATTGTGCGCACGCCATCTAGCTGCGGTACTGCAGCAATGCACATACACGGATGAGACGACTGTCTGGTTTTTATTTATTTTTATATTTACTAGTGATCCATGCCATAAGATTTTATTTGATAAGCAAAAAAAAAATTTAGATATGTTAGACTAAGACGAGAGTATTACGGTAATTGTTGTATCGCTTTATATTGAGGTGGAAGCTCAATTACAGACTATTAATAATTTATGGATAGTGGGTGGGATTAAATAAATTGATACTTCTTCCCACTCCTTTTTGGACATGTAAACCAAGTTGTTACGTGATTATTATTTTTTTTGTAATGTATTTTTTTCATGTCTGTCCACTACTGTGTGATTATGTCTTTCTTCTTATTGTTGTTTTTTTTAAATTTTTTTTTAACATGTTCAGAATAAACTAATACAACTATGGTCGTGGGTACACTAGAAGAGCTGTTTCAGTGGTAGTGCCATTTTTTTGGTTGGTTAAATTAATTTATCATGCAGTCAATATGGTAATAAAAAAATTTGTTCACTCTCACTAGCATATTTGTACGGTACCATTTCCTTGCTTATCTAAGCTTGTAAAAATTATATAAACAATAAGAGCACAATGAAATCATTATTCATTAGCCTGTTGAAAAACCACAACTAATAAATAAATCGAATAAATGCTCGGTTGCAATTGTGTACTCGTGCTTCCATTAGCTTGGCAGCAGAATCTGAATACTTACGCAGCTTTAGCCCCCCTCTTCAGTGCGCACCAACGTTCATTTTCCACTCAAAGCGCTACTCTAGTGTAATCCCTCTTGGAATCGAATGCCTTCTTTCGTTTCTAACAGTTGATCTCGGACTTTTTCGCATTCTTATAGAGCTTTATACCCGTGTTTTCAACCGCTAATGTCCTTGGTTTTCGCGCATGCGCAAGATCGTACCTCCGCTCCGTTGTTGTAAACGGACACATGTGGACTGTTTTCTAACACATAGAACGTGTTAACATGTTAATAAGAGAGCCCGTAAATTGTGAAGCTTTTATATTAAGAGCCAGTTTTTTTAAGATTCAGGCGGAGGGTGATATATGACCGTCTCAGATTTGCCTGAATTTTTTTGTGGTGGAAGGTCTGTGGGTAGATAGAAAAACCCTAGCATTTTTAGTCCCTAAACCAAACGTTTTTTTTTCTAGGGCCTCAAGAAGGATCAATTTCTTGAGGGGCGAAATTGGACTTCTTACAAAAATTACCTTTTGACGTTTAAATATCTCAATGCGCCAATGATTACCCAGCTTCATTTTGATGGATGGCAATCTGCGATGGAAGGAGTTCCGGAAAATTGCAAAATTTCGGTGGGCAGTTGAGGGCGCCACCTATAGGGGGTGCTGCAAAATGCTACTTTTTGGTGAAGTGACACTTATATTTGAAGCATTTCTGGACTGCGCCCTCAACATCCCAAGCTAAATTCTGCATGATATGATTCCATTAGTAGGCCCAGTACTATGCCACTTGAAATTAAGGTGGGATAATGAAGGCGCGAGAGTATAGGTGGCGCT
>OMMV01192666.1:0-13356 GCA_900302635.1 Chatrabus melanurus
GTTTGTTATGAGGTCGTTTAAGTGCTGTGCTTGGACTATATTTTATATTAGAATAGCATACAGCCGTCTGTCTGAATAAGTTTCCATCCTGAAAGTCTCACAATCAAACAGTAAGACTGGAAGCACCCTGGAAGGACCCTGAAGTCTTGGATCTTCCTTCTCCTGCAAAGATATCAGCAGCGCCAAACACCTCTGTCCAGTGGCACCATAAGCTCTTTCCAGGCATCTCTCGACCTTGTAATTCCAGAGACATGAATGTCACTGCTGAGATAAGTGAATCTGTCAATAAGTTTGATACTTTCACCACATAGATCTCGGTTTTCAATAACTCCCTCGACTCAGCCATCAGAACTGTATCTCTAAGTCTAATCCAGGACAACTGCAAACCCAGACACTCCCCACTCTGCTATTCTCATGTGCTGCAATAAGAGCATGCATTGATTTCATAAACATCACAACATTGTCTGTAAAGTCAAGGTCAGCGAACCTTTCCGCACTCACAAAGGCACCTGCACTTATGTTCAATGAGTGCTCGCAGATCTAGCAGGTGGTTCATCATTTACTTCTTGGACGTGAAACAACTACATCCTGTTGAGAAATGACCCTTACAAGTGGCCTTCTCCAGCCTCTTGTGGTTCCATTTCCACACAGAAATGTACTAAATCAGAGAAGTAAACTGTTACTTTCTGATTGTTTCGCAGCGGTTACATTCCAAAATCAAATAACACAGTCATACCGCCTCACAATCCAGTAGAAAGGATTTTGTGTGAATTTAGCCACGAAAGAAAAAGAAAGCAATGAAGACGGTTGAGTAAGGTGCACAATGAATGGGGTCCGTGAGGGAGAGAGCGTTTTCACACACAAATTTGCTAAATCAGAGAAATAAACTGTTATTTTCTGATTATTTAACAGCGGTTACATTCTGAAACTCAAATAACACGGTCACAAGTCCACACAACCCCTGCGGGAAGGATTTTGTATGAATTTAGCCAAAGCAGACACTTCTTCCCTCTTTCTCTTTCTCTCTCTCTCTCTCTCACACACACACACACAACATATATGTGGTTTTGAAGTTACATGTAACTTAAAATGAGCTTGTTTGTGAGATTATTTCATTTTTGAACCTTTGGTCTGGTGGCCACCAAGGCCACTGTGTACTGTGTGTACTGTGGAAGCAAAATATCAAACAAATGTGCATGGTGCAGAATAGAACAGGAACACTAAATGAATACAAAATCACAATGGTACAGTAAACAAATGTAAACTAAATGGATTTGCAGAATATCCTGTCACTCCTGCCTGTTTGGCCACAGATCTTTGTCTACTTCACATCTTACATTTTCTGTCGGGGAAGAATCTTCTCGAATGCTTTATCCATCCCCTGCTGCTTCTCCTCATCATCATAAGCAGCAATTCAAATCATTTCAAAAAGTAATGTCATTTGATCTTGTGGTCTGTGGTCATATACTTTCCCCTTCCAGGCAGAAAAAAATTCAGTTGGATTCAATAATAGAGAGTGTGGAGGTAGAAAGTCCCTTGGCATCCTGGAGTGGCTATCAAACCACTGTCTGATAACATCAGAACAATTACTTTTATCTTTGTCCCACACAAAGACAATGCAGGTCTCTCCATGTTCAGTAACCCTAATAATTCAGTTGCACTTAAGTTCCATAAATATGTGTGTCTGTAGCCATAATCATGAATTGTGCACAGGTCATTTGAGAAACGTGCCATTTGTTTGATGTGGACCAAGTGGGCTACTCCACATTTGTAATTAAAATTCAAATCTCCCCTGACAACCAATTTATCAAGTTAATGATATGCAATGTGACAATTGCTGCATCACACAGAAACACCGCCTTAATTGAGGTGATAAAAAAAACTTGTGAAAATACACTGTAGTGCACGATGCACCATTTTTTTTTTAATCATCCTTTTAAAGGTGGTACTTTGAAATCCACTACAGGATTTCCACTGCATGTTCTTTTGTTTTAAAAAGACAGAAAGAAGGAAATTGTCTGGATTTATAGTGTTTTGGTAACAAATATAATAAACTTTGGGTTTAAAATCACCATCATTGTTGTTTGATTTGCCAGTTATTGTTGAACTTGTTCAGACTGTGCCAATAAACAGGTTTCACAGGATAAAATGAATGTTGGTATGATCAGTGGGTCTGGGTAGAAAATGCCATTTTTCTCAAAACAGTTCAAATGAATTTGGAAAAGAGCTCTTCATGTGATCATTAACTATTCTCTGTGAAATAAACTATTTTACTGAGAATGACAATCTAAAGACGCATACCATTCATAATAGTTCATATAGTTGAAAACTGCGCTTCAGTCAGACAACTCACGTTAAGAATCTTTATTTGAACAACAGCACACAGTTAAAGTTTGGCGTCTGGGCTCCGACCGCGACTCCTCGCAGTTCAAGCTTGCAATATTGGGGAGTGATGATTAGGTATCCAAAGTATACACCCCTGTGGGAGCCCACAGGTGGAAGCTGGGGCGGCGGAGGGGTTGAGCACAAACAGCGATCTCACCGGTGTTGGCAGCGTTTGTCAGGCACGGGGGGAAGAGCTGGGACGTTGTCTTAAATAGCCCGCCTTATTTGCAGGATGTGATTGGTAGTTATGTGGAGAGTGAGGCATGACGAGTGAATGTACATGAAATCAGCTCGAGTTGTCTGCCAGAACTAGCTCATCAGCTCACACCATTTAATCATTTCCTGAGAACATTGAGTTATTTTTTGCAGAAGTGACCATCTTGAAAACATTTAAGTTGAGAATTAAGCCAAAGCAATTGTGAAAAACTGTATCATGCAACAACAACTACAAATGCATCAGGTTTAGATCTGCAGACAAATGCATACATGAAAACGGTGTTTTTGTTTTTCATGCCCTCAGATGCGCTGTGAAAGTGATGATGTTGCGCTCAGTTGGAGATGGTGCATTCATTTTTTTGCACAATTGTATTTCATTTTCCGGTGGTTACAGACTTATTCCGTCAGGTGTCCGGTCCTGGAGGTTTGACAGACCAGCGCCGCCTCAGCCTGCTGCTCCATGAAGCCATTCAGATCCCGCGCCAGCTGGGTGAAGTAGCTGCATTTGGGGGCAGTAACGTGGAGCCGAGTGTCCGTAGCTGCTTCCGCATGGTGAGTCTGCGTTGGAGCAAACTGGCAGCAACGCACATGTGGTGCTTATCCACAATAAGTGCCGAGATGGTGTGGCTGGAGTTGCAGTCACAAGATTCTGTACATTTAATGCCATCATGTCCCAGCTGCTTATCTGTTGTGGAAGCAAGGAGAGGTCTCATGTTGTTATACTCAGTGCTTGAATCAATAGCTTTATTGATCAGCAGAAGTTTTAAGGGAATCTGGGCGTCTCGATTAATTGTTCTATAACGGCATGTTGATGCACGGCTAAAAATAAAACCTTGCAAATTAGTTTCTTGCCAAATGATACGGGGCATCGTACCATTCAGGACTACTGGCGCTGTCACGATGAGCTATGGCGCACGGTCTAAAGCGCATAGCACAATTGTATGTGGGGCTTGTTTAAACAGTGCATAACCTGGGCGCAAAGGGGTTGCATTTAATCATGAATTAGTCATGAGTGTGTTTTGGGCATAACATGAAATAAACCAGATTATCATCTTCTTTTTTTTTTTTTTTTAAACACACAAGTGCATCCATACCTGGTGCATTGCATTATTTAGATGGCAGGCTCAAAAGTGTGCAAGAGGATCATTTACAGGGGCGGAGGTCGCCCACCACAGCTCCCTGAAGTGAAGCGTTTGACCAACTTGTTCTGCAACACCTCCACCTCATCCCTCCTCCATGCCCACTGCACCTGGGCAATGTGGCCAGCCCCGTCTTGGTGCTCCGCACACCAGCGTAACAATATTGGTACAATCCAGAGTTATTCAAGTTTTTTTAATTTTTCCATTCGTTTTTATTTTCAATTCATTTTCGTGGTAGTATGATATGACCATGTGCAGAGTGTGTGAGCATCGTGAACCCGCCTATGCGAGGCATATCTGAATATTGCACCATGTAAATGGCAGAAAAACTCTGTGCTCAACTTTAGACGAGGTTTTTGCTGGTCTATGGTGCAATCACTTTCTGCAGCCACACGATGGTGATGCACGTTTACTGCGCCTGGCTACGCCTCATTTTTTTAAAATACACAGACAAGCGCACAAATGTGCGCAATTATACTCGCAACTTATACGACGTGGGCACAGGGAGTAGAAATGACAGTGTCGGTTGCACACCGGCAGCGACCCTTGCACCGCATTGTGCCCTGCTTCGTGTGGGTGGAAGATAGGGCCCTTGAACTAATCCCCCGTCAAGAAAATATTACACATACAGAAAGTCAATTTGAAAAGCTGATATTTAACAAAAGGCTTTCATCCAGAGTCAAGTTTGGGGAAAAGTATGATGTCACTCCAGGAAGTTGGTAGATATATGCACCTCATTGTGTTTTACTGACATCAGCACAGTGCGACTTTCCCAGGAGAACTTTTAAATGTACCATCTCAGCAAATGGAGGAATTGTCAGTTTCTCGTCGTCATCCTGCCTAACGAACCCCCAGCCACTCCATAAAGATTAATATTGCATTGCTTTGCTTTTAATGCTCGTAAAATACAGTAGGTGAGTAATGCATCAGCTTCGTAGCCACACACTGAAGGTGAAATCCATCACACCATTGGAAATAATAATGATAAAGCTAAATTATAGAACACAAGCTGAGGCTAATGAGGAAATATGCTCAGCTGAACCAGAAATGGATTTAACTTTACTTTTATTATTTTAAATGCATTTGCGCTTTTATTTTTGGTAGAGGTTAAAGGAGTTCAACTTGGGACCTCAGATAATTCCGGAGTCAGAAGGAGCAGGCCACAGCTTTTTGGAAGGTGGCCGATCCAAATTCTTTTATTTGCTTAATTTTTTAAATGGCCCTTAATTACACTCACAATCCTCCTGTTGGATCAGCTGTGGTTGATTCAAATCAATTGGTTTCTCCATTTGCTCCATTTCAGGGTGTTTAGCTGCAGATGTAATAACCGTGTAATGTGACTTAGAGGGTGACCATTATCACTTGGCTTGGAAATGAATGACATCACTTTGGGGACGTGCTGCTGCGGCATCACACAGACACTGTGTTCAGTTTGAACAGCAGAAGCGCATTAACCAGCACGAATCAATAAAATTCCATAAACATGGACCGTGTGAGAGATTAAAAGTACAGGTGCTATTTTTGTTCATTTTTGCAGATGCAAAAAGCCCAGGTGAGGTCAAATAAAAAATTGAAAGTGTTTTGAATAAACCGTTTCAGTCTGCAACAGATAATTTGGCTTGTAAATTAGAGTTTGTAATGTCATCACATTTTACACAGCTGCTGGTAGAGTCTAATGGCTTGGCTGTTATGTGGGCTGCAGTAGAAGGTAACAGAATCCACTAGAGGTGCACTCAGTAGAGTGCATACCTCTGCCAATGCCCTACAGACCTTTCAGTCAAACCCATATTCCAACCCTTAGGTCTGTAAGCCAAAAAGTGGCCAATGACTACAACTAATCTCAGGTGAACTGGATGTAATATTTCAGCCAGTGAAGAAATAATACATGCAGACGAAACTGTATTCTCAGATTTTCAAACCTCTGTTCATTGAGTACTTGCAGTGGTAGGATGTAGTCAATGGTTGACTTCTTGGGCATGAAGCCAGACTGCTCCAATCTCTGAGTTGCAAGTAACTTGAACTGAATCCTGTCAAAAATAATCTTTGCAAGTACCTTTCCCAGCACAGGAAGCAGTGTAATACCCCTGTAGTCGCTGCAAGGGCAGCAACACGTTGGGCTTCTTCCTGACAGAAATTAATTTCCATATTGTGGAAATCCATCTTCTATATCGCTTCTACAGGCAAGTCTTCTGAGGCACGTCTTCTGAGCTCTATCTTCCACAGTGGTCAGGAGAAATCTGAATGCCGGGGAGGGTTTGCTCATATAGGGTTGGGTCCATCAATAGGGGTTAGGGTGGTTCAATTCCAAGATTCGCCTGACATTCGCCTGGTATTTTACCAGGAGTTGGCAAAAGGTCCCAAACATTCCCAAACAGCGGCAAAAGAGTGGCAAATAGTTGCTAATCATCGCAAACACTGTCGCAACATTTGCTAACAGTCGTAGCTGTCTTTCGCAAACATTTGTGCGAATGTTAATTGTCACTAAGGCTCACGGAGTGGCGAATGCTGACAAACATTTCTATTTTTGGATTTGCCACTGCTGGGATAGGCTCCAGCCCCTCCATAACCCTTAATTGGAATAAGGGGGTTTAGAAAATGGATGGATGGATGAAATAATTTATGCACCTCAATAAATAAAACTCGTACATATGGTTGAAGAGTTGGAATATGGGTTTTGGTTAGTATGGTTGGCGGACCTGTTGCACCTTGGTGGAGGTAGACTTCACTGAGCATCCCTGTATTTCCATAAGGAAAAAGATTCTTGCGTTGTTGACAACTGAAAAAAAGTTGTTTCGGGGATATCTGTCCAAATATTTTTGAATCCTGGTGACAAACCAAACCAACAGATGCAAGTCCTCTAATGAAGACTAAGTGATGAATTTTGTGCTTTATTCATTATGTACTATGTATTGTAATCCTTTATGTTTGTTGTTGTTGTTTCAGACAAACAAACAAACAAACAAAACCTCTTTGGCGGAGGCAATAATATTTCTTTTAACACTTCATATCACATTTAATCATGAAACGAAAGAAAAAAGATGTCATGAGGGGGTTTTTTTGGCTTCCTACTATCATTTGCATTTAATTAGTGTAACTTCAGCGGTCTGTCATGTTTTACGGCTAAATGCTGCAAATGGACCCCTTCAACTTTGAAAACTTTGAGTATCAGCAGCTGATGATGGAAGAGCTTTCAGTGCTTGAAGTTTTGTGGCTATATGTTGCAAAGTTTTAATAGGTAAACAAAGAGAACATAGTTTTACTTTTCCAAAGCGAGTTAGTCTTCCATCTGCTTGACCTCGAATTATCAGCACCACTTGCAGGTGTTTGGAATGCAAAGCCTGCCATATTTGACCTCCCGTGTGGAGTGAAGGTGGCCGGTGTGCACCAGAGAGCAGCTCGTTGATCCCAGGAGACGCTCCACCTCTGCACACCTCACAGTTTGTGAGCAGCACACACATTCATTACGCTGCTCTGTTTGAGCGGCGGAGGAAACCCCGGGGAAATCAACCTCTTAATGCATCTCTGATGCAGACTTAATGAGAATTTAGCACATTGCAGATTTTCAGCTTGGCGAGTAATTTCTTTTATTAGCCTGACTTCCTTTTATCCCTTTTTCTGGGATGCTCAACAAGTTGTCTCGGGAAGAGGCGGACCTCATATGTGCACACTCAAACATGCACGGAACCACAATTGTGTGGTTGCACTGGTGCCTGAGTGGTGAAGGTGCTGACTCTATCCTGCAAGTTCTGCAGCATCCCCATGTCATTATCTACTTGTCCTAATCTTCCTTTCTTCTCTCTCCTATAACGTTCCTTCTCCAGGCTCCAGGGAAACCTGCCATAGAGGTGTCTCACTTCCTGGAGTGGATGAGCCTGGAGCCGCAGTCGATGGTTTGGCTTCCGGTCCTTCACCGTGTGACTGCTGCAGAGTCTACGAAGCACCAGGCCAAATGCTACGTCTGCAAGCAGTGTCCCATCAAAGGATTCAGGTTGGCGTGTCTGACAAAGTACCCGCACAGACGTGCAGATATTACTACATATAGCCAGTCAGGTCTGCAGGAATAAGATAAATCCCTAATGATTCCAGAGGGGAATCTGGGCTTTTGCAACGTCAAGTTGGAAGGGCACTCAGAGAGCGCATGCCTCTGCTGGAGGAATAAAGACCAGCATGATTATTATTTCCACCAGCCTGCATGTACTTATGCGAAACTACATAATATATTTACTACATAGATATAGATTTAGCACATCACTCTGGAAATGTTGGCACAATTTGGAATCTAACAGCACGTGGAATATCCCGCTACAGACTACAAGACTCTCTGGGATTAAATATGTGTGAACCCCCAACTTGCAAAGGAGACTTTGACTCCTGATTCTTTACATTCTATTATGTTTGTCTCTTCAATGGAACAGTTTTATTGACATGTTACTGAAATACAGCGAAGCATCATTTCATAAGGGTCAAAGGTCAAAATATGAGTTTACGGTCAGGAAAAAATGTTCAACTGGCTAAATACAAATTTGGGGGTCATTGAGTAATTTAAACCCAAAATTCACTGTCTAACATCAGAGGCTACTGAGATACAGTGACGGGTCAAAGGTCAACATAGATGCTTCCAGTCATTTTCAGGAACAGAAATAAAGGTTTTGGGGAAATGATCGGATTTCTCGGTAGGGTGCCTACCACTATTTAGACCAGTCATTGTTGTGTTGACACGGCACACTTGAGTATTGATGGGCCGTATTAAACAAGTGGAAGAAAATGATTTTAGTACAAGAAAACAATCAAATCTAGGCTTGAGTCTCCCATGTACCTTCTGGCAAACATTAGCTGAAATTTCATCTTCTGTTAATGAAAATCCATCTCTGTTCCAAATCCACCATTAAGCTGTATTAATGGCGCTGTGCAGTTTGTCCAATCACAGCCACAAAAGCCTATAACTCCTTCAGAGTTGCCATGGGTGTCTTGGTGGCTTCCCTCACTAGTCTCCTTCTTGCACCATCACTCAGTTTTTAGAACTGCCTCCTCCATATAGATTTACATTACAGTACTATAATGTTTGTATATCTTAATGATTGATGTAAATGATTGTAGAGCAGGTAGCTCGGTGGGGTTGGGCAACCAATATGTAGACCTGGGTTCGATTCCCAGTCACACTACCTGTCTGTGTCCTTGGACAAGACACCTCATCTACATTGTCTCAGTCCACTCAGCTGTAAATGGGTACCAGCCTTGGCTGGGCAAGTAACCTGCGATGGACTGGCATTCCATCCAGGGGGAGTTGTAGACTCTCATCCGCTTCATGCTACAGAATCCGGAGATAAGCACCAATCAGTAGGCCTATATACGATTTAAGTATACTGAACAAAAATAAAAACACAATATCAGAAATGCGCATAACTTTCTTAGCGCTGCATTTATATCACTTATATTTACCACACAGCATTCCGATGTGGAGTTGTATCAAAGTCTATGGATTGATTTGCCCCTTGTGATGCAATAATGGTTTAATGTGTCCTGAATGTATTACAACATTACGCTTGTTCTCTAATCGCACAGAAGGTTGACGAATCCCGAAATTGGTCTGAAATGTTCTTGAACTGTAGCCAAGTCATTTTCACTGCTTTAGACCATTACAACTAGCAAGCATATCCTTAACGACAGATGTTGAGTGAAGACGTGTGTTGGCCATGCTGGAAGGCCAACGTCACATCGGAAACGTCACCCATGGCTTTCATGTGCATACGGGCACCAATGCGTGGCTTTCTAGCGATATCAAGCAACTGATTATTCCAAACTTCGTCCAACCACGAGTTATCACCATAAACAAAGATAAACACATCATCATTCACCACAGCTCTATTGTCCTAGAGCCATGGTGTACCACGGTTAGAAACCATTCTGGACTGGTCTACCAAATAATGCATTAAATTTGTCACGTTTTGTAACGTGGGTAGGTGTCTTCAAACGGTCATTACAGCAAATGGGGACGTTGTTCTCATCATTTTCACTTCTGATGAGTATGAACAGACCCTCAGCTTTCGTTTGATACCAAATATGTACTTGCTTGTGATTTCAAATAAATGCTATAGATAAAAAACACAATATTGCGTTTTTACGTTTGTTCAATATATATGTAAGATGTAAATGAAGTCCAAGATATATTCAGTGACTTGTAAGTGTTCATGTATCCATCCCCAGACTTATCTAAAGAAAACTGGATGTAAAAGAAAACAAACAAAAAACCCTCGTTTTGTCCAATTACTTGAAAATGAAGGAGCTGTTTATAAAAATGGCTGTAATTCCTTATTGATTAATATGATATATTTGTTAAACCCTTTGGTTTAAAGCTGAATGTCTACACTACAAGCACGTCTTGATTGTTTCATTTCAACTCTACTGTGGTTGTGCACAGAGGCACAATTCCAAAATGGTGTCATTGTCCAAGTATTTATGGACCTGAGTGTAACGTCTGATTACTTGTGGTGCATCTCCTGTGGATGTTTGAGTTTGCCACTGATGCATACGAGAATATCGTGTTTCGCAAATTGTCACCTGCACTCGTCTCGTTATTCTACACATCACGCCTTGATCAAAACATTCTTATCTGAACGCACACATAAGCAGACACAATGCATAAAGTGACTTCAGTCACCAATAACTTTACACATTGCTTTATGCGTGCACCTATTTCAAATTTGATGAGGTAACAATGTGCTAATAGGGGGGGAAAAATGGAATGCATGAACAAACAAAATGCATGTATTTATGCAGGCAGACGCACGAAGCCAACTCTTTATTCTTTACACTGATTCACATCGACATTCCTCCACTGTGCTCCCCGCTCTTGCAAGCATAACTTCAACCTCTTTGTTATATCGATCTTGACAGGTATCGCAGTTTGAAGCAGTTCAATGTGGACATCTGCCAGACATGTTTTTTAACCGGCCGCACTACCAAGGGAAAGAAGCTTCACTACCCCATCATGGAATACTACACCCCAGTAAGACTCTCTGCTATTATGGAGTGCCCTGTCTGAATACAAATTCAAGGCTCCACAGATGTAAAAATTCAGTGTTACTATCTCCAGAAAGAGATTATCTGCCGCTCCACTGCTAAGATCCCTATCATTGCTAAGTGTGTACTGTTTATACCGACCCATCCAGCTTTATCTGCAGAAATAGAGTGTCACTCAGTGCTAGCGTCTTTTTTTTTTTTTTTCCTTATATAGTCTGCACATGAAGAGCTGTTTGGAGGCACACGTTGTGCACTAAAACCCCCATAAAACCAGAGTGTTAAGCGTTGGCACGCACGGTCTCTGAAGTGGAGTTCATTCTAAAGGTGTAACTCCGGCGATACAGCGCCAACCTCAGCCTGCAGTGATGGTGCCAGATTTAATCTCTGATCAATTCTGAGCTGTAAAATATGGCAAAAGGCCATCTGTGCGATGATTCCCCTCGCCTCACTGCATGGCATTTTGTTGCTAGGCTTCAATCGGAGCTAATGGCAGTTTTCACGACGACGAGACAAACAATCACAGATGGAAGATTTGAATACAAGGAAGAGAAAGCGAAGAGAAACCAGAAGAGAGGGAGGAGTAAGGTAATGGAGTGAAACAGACAAACCAGGGCCAATTTCCCCGATAATCAGTACCCTTAAGCGTTCCAAGTCATTTCGATGAGCTTTTCTACAAAGATATTTTGTTTTGTTTTTACACATTTCTCAAAGCAGTAAGACCTGCTATGACCTGCGTGAGGTGAGCTGTCCATGGTTCTGATCAGAAAGAAATTACTGTCAGATGTGTTGATCCCAACGTGCCGCACAAAAAATGAAAATAACGCTGCACGAATGCTGAAAACAACAATAATACGTAATGATACCTAAGGCGATGACTAGATGCCTTTGGTACTAGGTTTTTTTTGGAGGATCCTTGGGTACCGCTGTAATACTTTGTGCCAAACAAACGGTTATGGCCCATTCACACTGTGACGTGAAGTGGCTGACGCTGACCGACGTAGCAGATTCTCAAAAATCTCTGTGAAACGCCGGAGAAGGCTCGCTCCAGGGGTTCCAAATTTCCTGTCTTCAACGCAGGTCGATGTAGCGCAGCGGAGGGCGTCGTTGTACTGGCGGAGCTCGACGTTTTGGCGATGGTCCACTGACTTACTATAGGATGTAGTTTAACTTTCGCCGTCAGAGGGCGGGCGCATTGGTAGCACACGCCGCGGTGCAGTAGCGTAGCTTGGCGGAACTGATCGTCGACTCATCGTTCGAGACGTCACATGACATAGCCTATATAAACTCTACGTAACTGTGCAATTTCGTCACTTGCTACTGGTGCTTCATCGAGACAGGTTCAACATATTTCTTCACATTTCGGGCTACGATGTGTAAAGTTGTCAAAACTTGTCCAAGTGTTCCATGAGATGACACTACGCTACAACTGCATTCTGGCCATTACTGGTCCGCTAGCACTCCGCTGAGCTCCGCTGATCTGTGTTGAACTACGTTGGGCTGAGTCCAGTCAAGCCTCCGACGTTGGCCAGCGGAGGCCGGCGGAGGCGAACGGAGCAGTAACCGAGTACTAGTGGAGGTGACCTAGTGGTAGCAACGCTCAACTCTTGCTGGCCTTTTAGCATGAACGTCAAAGATTTTAAGCATGTAGACTTAGCTGCTGCGGAGTCTGGCGGACCTCGGGGCTGGTCGACAATTAAATTTTCACTCTCCGTCGGCAAACGGCGAGCTAATCGTCAGCGTGTCACACCTTTACTTAGGGAGAAGCAGATGAGGAGTATCACTTGCACAGTGAGGGAGCATCAGCTACGGCATTTTGGTCATGTAGTGCATTTCTCTGGGCATGATCCAGGACGCAGGACGCCTCAGTGTTGAGGACCCCACTAACTGGAGAAGGCCAAGGGGACGCCCACGTTTCACCTGGCTATGGCAGATAGATGCTTACTTTCGAGAGGTGGGGATGGACCAGTTGTCTGCCTGTGTGGTTGCCATCCAGGCGGTTCTGTAGTGTGGTGGATGCAGTGATGTGTGGCACCAGTGTATGCTCCCAGACTTGACTTGACTTGATTTAGTGCAGCGGATAACTGCAACAATCGTTCAGATGGTGACACAAGCATGAAATTTGGCACAGATATTCTCCAGGACCTGCTCTCTTCAAAAAGGGCGTTAGCCACATGAAAATCCAAGATGGCCACCATATTTTCCAAGATGGCATCCGGACAAATGTAGAATCCTTCAATCATATTGAAACATATACCATATTATTCGCCTGATCATAACGATTCTAAAAAGGTATAGTTTGGACTATCTGTGACTGAATGTTATGGAGTTATGGGGCAAAAACAGCAAAAATGGTGACAAAGGTCAATTTCAGTTTGTACAGGGGTCAAATGTTAAAGTTGCTTCAATTTTTGTAAAAAATGATGCAAATTATTGGTTGAGCTAATAGCTGGAAGACTGGAGAAAAAAAATCAGACTCAGTGGTTGCTCCACTATACACTGTCTACTGGTTGCTAGTTCAGGCTAACAAGTTTAAGAACCCTCGTTTTTGTGAAATGGAGGCTCATGCATTTTGTTTATCACAACAGAAGGCAAGGGG
>OMMV01192668.1:0-11048 GCA_900302635.1 Chatrabus melanurus
GCAGGCTTTCAAATTTATCCGTGGCAGTGACGAGCGCGTTCGCTGAGCTGCCTTTCACTTCCGCAATCAACCTGGCTCTGAGCGAAAACGCGTTTCGCCTCACTACGTAGTACCACGTAGTGCTTTATGTCCCTCGCGGTCGTTCGTAGTTTTTTTTAAACCGGAAAGACATGGCAGCCTCCATACAGCTTACCCGTGCTATGTACATTCAGATAGGTAATTCTTTGCTCAGGAGGATAAGTCAGATTGTTGGCAGAGGTAATTGTACACCTATGAGGACTTACTTATGAATGAATACGTTGATTTGAGGTAAGAAATTACTTAAATCGTTACACACTGTCCCTTTAAGAGTCCAGAGTGATTTCTACACTCATTTCTATGAATATCTTTTTTTTTTTTTTTTTTTACATGCGTTTCTAAAAGCAGTTTGTAAGACAAAGCGCATGTGACACATCAGATCTTACATGCTGCTAAGATCTTCATAAACTGAGCTGTCCGTGGTGCTGATCAGACATGGAACAGATGATAATGCGGTGTTGTGTTTTTAAATGACTGTCAAACATGTTTAAAAAAATGACGATGCATGAATGTTGCAAACACCCACGTTTCAAAGTAGGGCTAGGCGATATGGCAAAAAAATATATCACAATAATGTTTTGTTCCCCTACTCCTCCCAGGTCCTTTAGGCAATTTTTAGCAAACTTGATATGTGGATGAGAGTGAACTCCAGAATTGCCCTTAAAGGGTTTGTTTTGGCAAAGGTCAAGGTCATTGGGGTAAAACATCAAAATTATGATTTTATTAATTTTTTTCACTCCAACATCTACCAAATGTGGCACACATATGTAGGTGGGTTCTGGAACTGCACAGGCGACATCAAATTTGCCAAAGGTCAATACTTGGAGTCAAGGTTATTGGGTCAAAGGTCAAAATTGCAGTTTTTCATTCTGATTTGCACCAAATGTGGCACGCATATGGAGGAGGGCTCTGGAATTGCCTGGGCAAGGTCAAATTTGCCAAAGGTCAATCATTGGGGTCAAGGTCATTGGGGTGAAAGGGCAAATTTAAAGCTTTTCACTCCGGTTTGCACCAAACTTGGCATGCATGTAGGTGGAGTCTGGAATTGCTCAGATGAGATCAAATTTGTCAAATGTCAATCATCGAGGTCAAGGTCATGTCTGCCTGTACAGTTGTGGTCAGAAGTTTACATACACTCACCATGGGCATGAATGTCATGGTAATTTTGGGATGTTAATGATTTCTTGGAACTGTTCTTTCGCCAGGGTGGAATGATTGTACAGCATACATCGTTAATGACTTCAAAAACAAGAATTGGGTGCACAGGTTTGAAATTATTTGGGATCTTCTCTAATCCACACAGTGAGGGGCCAATGGTAAAACATTTGGCCGTCAGTGGAGGGTGCGTATAGTAGTGGATGGCTCAAAGTCTTGACGAAGTGAACATTAATTAATAAATTTTTCTGTGACGGCCAAATGTTTTACCATTGGCCCCTCATTAGGGTAAAACAATATCTCACTTCGTTTCTTGGGGTAACCCATTGTTTTGTGTAATTTTCTCGCTCGCGTCGATTTCAAATTTGCCACTCCTCCATTGCTCCTTTCCTGTCATGCATTGCGCATCTCCAGACCATCATGATGCAACCGTCCCTCTCCGCAGCCATGGCGTTATGACAACAGTGCCACCAAAGCTCCTCATTTAGCGGGCACTTATAAGCAACACACACTGAGACAGCCTCCTGGCACAGATCTACACTTTGGCTAAACTTGTCATGGATTTTGGAATTATTCTTGGACTTACCGACAACAGTGAGTGTTAGGCATACTGCAATGTACACGGCCTGCTTTTGTGACTGTGAAAGCTCACACAATTTTCAAATTTGCCAGCTCCAGCAAGTCTTTTTTACATTTGTAGAATCTGTACTTACATTATTATTATTTATATACCAGAAGGCTTAAAAATTACTAACATTTATATTCCAGAAGGCGTCAAATGGGACAAAAATCGTTTTAAATGGCACAAAATTTTTTAATTTTCCCTCAAGAAAAATTACAATTTTTTTCTGCCTTGGGCAAGTTTGTTGTCTTCAAGGTGATGCTATAAGGTATTTTACCTTTGAGAGGTGGAGGAAGTGTATAAAATTAATATGAAAAACTCACCATGGCTACAAATGTATTCCTGTACTTTGCACAGGTTATTGCTAGTATGGGATAAACTTGATACTCCTTGAAGGTGCAGGTGCTTACTATCGTCATAGAAACAAAACCCATGAGGAGCACTTTTTCTTTTAAAGAAAGCACTGAGATGAAACGCTTGGATGAAGCGTTTGCCAGCGCCCTCTCAGCACTTTTCTGACAGAAAAAAAAACCTCTATATAGATACTGGGCCTTAGATCGGCCTACCCTTCCAAGCAAAAAATTCCAGTGAAGAAAAAAATGAAATGCAGTGTCCCATAGTCTCCCCAACAATGTGCCCTCTAGTGACAACAGTCTTTGATAAGAGTTTGAATTTGCCTCTCAAACCCTGCTTACATTCAAAACACATTTTATGGCCACTAACAAATCTTTTCAAAATAATATTGTGACATGTCAAAATGTTCATTTAAGATATCCATAAAACAAAATTGGCATGTTACAACATATATTTTCACATGTAGAAAGTACATTTCAATGAGCCAAAATTTGATTTACACAGTGATACATCACTAAATATTAATGTATGTACACTGCACGTGCTTTTATAGATAGCTGTATCACATTTTTAGCCTAGATGTCTGGCTAAAGAGCTAGCTAGCTAGCTAGCTAGCTAAATAAACAGGTACCTTGCTTAGCTGATTTTATGCTAACCTAGTATGGACTAGATTATCAAGGAATCAATAGGAAGTCAAGCAGTATAAAACGAAGTGTAAAATTGTAGGGGGCCGTCCTTTACAGCACTGTATCACATTTAATCACCTGGAGGGGCAATTGGCCATAGACTAGCACCTAATTGGGGACTTCATATTTTCTCAGCTTTAGGAGTGGCCTATTGAGCACTGCATCCCAATTTCTCGACTGGAAAGGGCACGGTCATGTCTGGGCGGTATAGAGGGCATCATAACGGCCCTTTTCAACTGGAAGGGAACACACAGGGAACATTAAGTTAAGACCATTGAAAGGGCACCTTATAGGACACTACATCACATTTTTCCCCCTAGAAGGGCACTCATCAAGACGTGTTATAATATTTTCTTGCTATAGAGGGCATAGCATCATAATCACACCAAAATCACTCCTTTCTTTCCCATATGAAGGGCAGCCAATAGGGCAATTTCTGTTGTTTCCACCACTCTCGAGGGCACTTCAGTGATACTTTTTCAACTATGGGGCACCAGGGAGAGCGGTTGCCCCCCACCACCCACTGAGTCTGCCAGTGATCCAACAGGTGTCAGTGTTCAGCATGTCTTCCTTTTGATAGAGACTCTGGAACATGAATCTTCCTGAACAGTGTTTTGAGTATGTTATCACAAATTTGCAGTACTGGTGAAATTTTTGGCAACATCCCCAGACATACATTCTATCTATTCTTTAATTCTGGTTTTATTTTTCTGTTCTGTTGTATATTTCGTCCCATATTTTCCCACATAGACTACATATAAACTACATGTAAGATGAACCACAGCTGTTCATAATTTTCCGTAATCCTTCCATCATCCACTAACCATCCAACAGGCGGCAGACATGGCTATGGGATATTACATTGACAAAACATAGTAGCATTTTTTTGGTTAAGCTGTTGCATCAAAGTTCACCACAAACTAACCACTTCATCCACGTTATGTGCTCTTTTTAATTTGGTGAGTTACCAGATGATACTATTTATTATTTTTGAGTTATTGTTATTGTTATTGGATGGACTAACCCACTCCATGGAAAGATTTACTGTTACCAGCACAGGGAATGCTTGAAAAACACCACCTCAGCCACTTAGTGTTAGTAATAAAAGTTTAGTTCTAAAATGTAGTTGAATGAACCTAATCAAAAGATAAATCATGTATTTTTGGTTCCTCCTAAAGATTCAGGAGCCTCTTAAAATTGTCTCAAGATTCTGCAAATGGTCAGGGGCAACACAAACATTTATTGTCATTTTAACAAGCTTGGTAAATCAATGCTTTTGTGAAACATCTCTTTAATTTAACAAGCTTAATAAGAGTGATACTACCAACATCTTAGCCTTAAGATACTTAAGGGAAATGGGGCCCTGATCAGAATGAAGAGCACACACTCAGTTCTGTCTAGGCTGTTTTTTCAACATTTGGCAGCTTTTCTGAGTGCACTTTTTTTGGACATATGGTACCATATTTGGCTGTTTCATGTGGCTGTGTGGAAGGTTGATATATTGACACATGAATAGATGGAATATTTGCACTGTGTCCCTTCTGTTATGACAATGCCATAAAAAGTTTTTATCCACCATGGACACTGTCGAGCAAAGACATCTGAATATGTTGGTTAGTACATATTACCCAACTGTTACTAAAAGTAAGTGAGCAAGTAGTAGGGACACAATTTGGATGTACTACGCAGCTGCCATCCTACCTGTCCTTTGGCCCGGATGTTAACAGATGATGCATATACACATACCCAAGTGTCCTGCAAAAATTTCTATTTTGCAATGACGTACTTTTTTAAATGGTTCCTCATGTATATTTGTACGATGCCACGGCCCCTTGGATGTCGTTACTGTTTTCGTGTATGCCCGTTATCTTCTTTGAATTTTCCCAGGAAGTTCTTCATGGGATTCATCATGGGATAGTGTAGTAGTTTACACACTATGGAGATAGTAGATCATCTGGGTACCATTCGACTACTAATAAATGCCTACTGAGTATCCGGATACCCTACAGATTGTGACATACTGCTTTTTGCCTACTATATAGTAAGCTAGGAGGCATATTTGGATGTAGCTTGTGTATTCCATAGCTACATTTTTTAAATTAGTTCTTGTAAATAAACATACTGTAACAAAAATAGTGTCTCCTTCATTTTTAGTGAAGATCGTATGGCAGTTAGCACGCTTGCCTCAAAGCAAGAAGTTCTTGGGTTCAGTTCCACACAAGTCCCGTTCATTTCTGTGCGGAGTTTGTATGGTCTCCCTGTGTCTGTGTGGGTTTCCACTGGGCACGCAGAGTGCCTCCCACCATCAAAAACATGCACATTAGGTTCATCGGCCAACAGGGGTTAGTTAGGGGTTAGAATTGGCACTCAGTTCACTGTAAAAACATTTATTCCATTTGGAACCACATGAGGGCGGGGGCTAGTGTGGGATACAGTAACGCTCACCTGACAATGCGCACATCTCGGTCTCTCCTTCCCTCTCACAGTTTGATATTTGTGACAGCACAAAGTAAGTTTGCTGCTAGAACAGCAATACATTAAACTTTTTTTTTAACCCTTTAGCCGTCACAATTGAGGAACTATTGATTCTCCACATAAAGTGGCGACAATAAGCGTTTCTGTTCAGTACTCTGGAACTGATGCATCATTTGTCTCCCGTTAGCTGCTGCTGCTGTTAGCCTCACGTTAGCTGCAATTCCAAACGATGTCACAATGGTCACAGACTTAGTTGGAACACCGACTCGTACCATGGCGATGGAACAGAGAGGGATAAGCCTGCACAGCTGGGAAGCTGTGTATGCTCACTGCATGTTTTCTATTACACATATAATCTTTTTTTTACGATTGACCTAGCTATGCACAGCTGAGCCCAGTGATAGCTCACATCAGCCGACCTCAGCTCGAAGCTTATACATTCTTCTGCACACAGCACCTAGTGCATTTTAAAGCTACATGTGCGTGCGTGCGCGCCACTGATTTCTGTTTTCTCAGCAGGTTAGGTTGTTCCTCTTGTTTTTGTTTTTAACGTACAGCACATTGGGTTTACTCATACAGTAATGAAATGAGGCATATAAATAAAACAGTCTTATCATTTATGACATTATTGCACCGGTGGTAGCGCTGGGTATTGCTCATGCCGGTGTGTACAAAACAACTTGGAAACAGGTGAGCAGATTTTCTTATAAATTATTTTTTTCAACTTATAGCTCGACCAATAAATTTGTGTGTTGGACGAAAAGTGCATCCAATTTTATGATTATTATGTTTTCAGAATCTTTACAGAAAAAAATAATAGAGAAAATTTCACATACCAGAGATCCAGAGATCTGTTTAATATCCACATCCAAAATGGTAAAGTGAAATGTTCAACTTCAAAACGTCATAAAACAAGTTCAAGTTCAAACTGTTCGTAAATGCAACATTTAAAATTGTTCATAACTGCAACATATTTATAAATTCATTGTGACATTATGTTGTCACTTTTAAAAGTTATAATTGATTGGGACATTAGGAACGATGCAACCAAAAATTCCTGGATATGGATCCAAGTTTTAAAAATTTTGGATTGCAGGAGATTTAAATTGGATCCAATTCATAAATAAAATCTACTTTCGGCTTCTCCCAATTTCAACTCGGGGCCGCCACAGGAGATCCCACATGGATCTGCATGTAGATTTGACACAAGTTTTACACCGGATGTCCTTCCTGATGCAACTCCACATTACATGGAGAATGGGCAGGGGTTCTAACCGTGAACCTTCTGCACTGAAAGCGGTCGCAGTAACCGCTAGGTCACCATGCTGCACTCATAAATAAATTGAAATAATCACCTGTGTATAAATATAAAGGATGGTAGATTTAGTAAACAGTATAATCACCAAACCTCGTATGGATTAGGGCTGTCACGATATTAGATTTTTACTACACGGTTATCGTGGCCAAAAAAATTCACAGGAGACGCGTGCAGAGGTCGTCTGTACGTCCACTGAACAAATCGAGGTAGAGGATGAGAGAATATAACACGCGGTGGGACACGGACAGATGAATGCACTGCAGGTATTTTCATATGTCATTTGCAACCATTCATACACCACCAGAACACACACAGCAAGCCGATTCATGCCGGCCAAAGGCTGGCCGTGTCGCGGACCACTCACAGCCCTTGCGGTCTGTGTCGTCTTGACGCATAGTTGGGAGGTGCGCGTCAGGCTACGGTGTAATGCAGAGGGCTCTACGTCGCCACAATGCAGTAGCATAAACTGGCCTTTGTTTCACGTTATTATCGTATGTGAATTTTTAACACGATATTAAAATTTCATTTTTAAATATCGCGGTTATCGTCAATACCAGTATATCGCAACACCCCGAGCACGGATATTCCTTGGGTGAGTGTCTCCAGATGATTAACCTTTGGAGCAGATTGGTCAAAGGTCAAGGTCATCAAAAAATGTACCAAAAAGACATTTTTCCACGATATTTCTGCAACCAAAAGGGCTAGACAGATGATGTAAATCAATAAATTGATTTAAATTGATCAGTAAATTTCCTACAGAAATGATATGGGCTGGAAAGTAGTGCAAGCAAATAGTGCACTTGCTTTGAGAACAGAAAGTTCACAGATCAAGACCACCCATGTCCTATTCTTCATGTATATCTGGAGTTGCATCAGGAAGGGCATCCAGCATAAAACTTGCTCCAAATCAATATGTAGATCGGGGCAAAATGGGAGAAGCCAAAGTAAATTAGTGTTTATAATGAAATGGTATGAGTGACATTCTGATAACATTTCATATTATTTTACAGTATCATGTGCACCGACACGGTTTAAGTTTTGATCACGCTGGTGCTTTTATTCTGATGCTCCTCTTTTTAATGTATTTCTGTGGCTTTACTTCCTGCTCTTTCTTCTTATTCCTGTTCTTTAGTTCGTGTTTGTTTGGCTAAACTAACAAATTAGAACAAAGCACAATACAGAATTGTCAGAACTTGCAGTGACAGAAATCTTACAGCTAAGCAACCATATAGATTCCAGTGTTCACAATGAAGTATGGTTGAAAAGACAAGCAGGAGGTGAAGATTAGAGTCCCCATAAAATAGAGTGCATTACTAAGTCAGCGATTTTATTGATGACAGATCAGCCAATGAAATAGGACATTCCCCAATCAATCCCCAGTCAATCTAATCTGGCAACACTGTGGATAGGACACACATTTTAAAATACTTGTGTTTACACTGTAGGACAATACATTTAGGCCTTGGCAGAGGTGTGCACTCTAAAAACTGCCCTTCGACTTTTATCAATATGAAAAAGAGTGCATTTTGTAGATCAACTGTCTAATGATTGTCCATCAATTTGACTGTACTTTTATTTTGTGCTCACATTTTGTAATTTCTCTCCGCGCTCTCATTTCAGTATTAAAGATTGCGTCAGAAAATTACTTATTGCAGCAATTGAGCGAGAGCCCATTATTATTTCCAATCTAAATTAAAAACCCTTTATAGTTAGGCGATAGAATATGACTATTATATAATCCTGGTTCATTACCCAAATCTCATTATCTGGATATCTCCATGTAGGAGAGAGCAATCAGATGCAGCCGCTAACAAGCTCTCACACACTGAGGTGAGTGTAGTGATCATCTGCTGACATTTGCCTTCCACCTCCTCGTCCACGCTGCCACCCTGTGACCCATCCAGCGCGCCATCAATTATTCAGCCGTGAACTTTATATACTGTTTTGCTCCATAAGCCTGCAGTCAACACAGGCAAGACACCAGAGCACTGGGCAGTGCGGTGTTAACAACCCCATGGAGGCAAACGCCACATTCAGAGGAGACATTAGCCATGGATCAGCCTGGAAGATGCCATGAAGGCATCAGTGCTGAAACATGTTACAGAGCCAGTTTAATGAGGGACTGGTGCTCTATATTTGTGTGTTTGTGTGTGTGTGTGTGTGCCGTTTGCACATTTGGCATGCTTCAGAATAATGGCCTGTTTTCCTCCTGGCAGATGCGTTAGTGCGTTTTGAATGTCCGCTTTTTAACACAATTGTCAGCTTACATTTTCCTCCACCTGCGGCGTACATTTTATTCACGGAGCAATCTGAATCGATGCAAAAACGCGCTGACAAAATATATTGTGTAAAATTAATCAGCAGGTTGCAGATTCCTGAGATGCTGATATTTTGTGGGTGTAAGTGTTTTCCGCGATGCTGACAACACCGTCACGTCCACTGTGTTTGTGCACAGGGGAGACAGGAGACAAACAGAATTTCTTTGCTTATTATCCCAGAGAGCCCAAGGTGAAAATCTGACTTTGTCTGGTAACTATCTGCTCCACAACAGTGGGTGAGATTGGATTCAAATTTGGTCAACATGTTTATTTTTATCTGGGAAATGGCTCAGGTTTGCTGTGAATGTTTCACTGGATTTCGAAGTTTTGACCACTTCATTTCACTTTGGCTGCCGTTTTCAATGTGACGTCCTCTGTGCGTGTTCAAAACTTCCCAGCACGCATCACATCAGAGCTGTGGCTGTGAATTATTGCCATATGTTTTGTGTTGCTTTGCTGCTGCATTCAGCTTCGTTCAGCTGACAGTGTTGCCGTTCTATGATGGGCTTTGCATTGTAGCTGCACTCTGTCGCCTATGACTGCCTTGTTGGCCCAAGTTTTCAGACCCACCAGGTGCCTCAAATCCACCATGATGACTAACGCCCTCCTTCCTGCCATCTGACCCACCAACACTCAGACTGTTTGAAATGTTAGCAGTTAAACTGTAAACAAGAATGGGTATTCAGAGAGTGCAACACCCACACCTTACATGTTTGACACAGAGTCATACAGTTCATTCTTTGTGATTCAATGATGCCATAATATATGGCTCTGTGATTCAAAACTGAACCCCTTTATCAATGATTAAAAGCAAATAATTCCATCTTGTTTAAACAGTTATGACATTGAGTTTGACATTCAAGATCACCCAAGGTTAAAGGTCATGTGACCGAAAGAAAGGTGATATTCATTCATTTTCTGCCGCTTATCAAGGGTCCAGGTCACGGTGGCAGCAGACTAACCAGCTCAGGTCACACTTCCCTATCTTTGGTCAAGTCCACTCTTCCTGGGGGATACTGAGGCGTTCCCAAGCCAGCTGAGAGATATAATCCATCCACCGTGTCCTGGGTCTTCCCTGGGGCCTCCTGTATGTATACATATATAGATATAGATATAGATATATATCTATATCTATATCTGTATATCCCAGAGGTACAACACTATCATACTCTAAATTTCTGAAGAGAACCCTGGGATCCCTTGAATGGAATACTAATTTCATCTGACATCACACTGCCCCAGTTGCTACATCTTAAAAATTATTGACTTTATGCTAGTTAGTAATAGTGATAAACGATGGGCCCATATAAATTACGTTGCATCATAATATACCGTAGCATCGTCATGAAGTTTTTAATAGCCTCCCAGAGCTCCGAAGTGTGACGTCACGTATTAGCTGGTTTTCCATTACAGATTTGCGCAAAAGTTAAGCAATATTTTCAGAATGTCGACAAAACACAATAGTGAAATGACAGCATTTCCATTGAGTGATGAAATGCGACTGCTGGGTTTTGTCATCTCACGATAACTATCATTCCAGCGAGGCTCTCGCAAGAACTGTAATTCCAATAGTCATATATAATATATATATAATAGGCGACGGAAGGGTAAGTCCTGCTGAATATTGCCATTTTGGGGTTTTTTCGAATCAAATATTGGTGTAACGTTATCTTGTACAAGGTTTAACAAGTTCTCCGTCTCTTACGCCGTCCACACGTACCACGTCATGTACAGTGTTGGGCAAGTTACTTCAAAACTGTAATGTATTATTTATTACTTGTTACTGTCATTTCAAAGTAATTAGTTACATTATAATATTACTGTATTTGAAATGTAAGGCATTACACTACTATTGCATTACTTTTAAGTTACTCGCACCAAAATAACTGGAAATATGGATTCTTTGATTAATTTTCCCAGTCCTAACATTAATACACTCAAAACTGATCCTTGTTGAACAGTCAACTCATCAAGTAAGCCTATCTTAGATTAATTTTACAAATGCATTAGTACATTTCGCTCAGTCATGTTCAGTGTTCCCC
>OMMV01192673.1:0-14883 GCA_900302635.1 Chatrabus melanurus
AACAGTTGATTTACTGAATGAGAGGAATTAGTGGCAGTGTTGTGCTACATAAATTAGTTACTGTTAACAGATTGCACTGCCCAAAACCCTGCTCAGCCAGCAACTTGCTGACAAGTCATTCCCCATCTGCCATTACTCTCTCTGCATTGTGCCCATAAACTGTACACCTGAGACCTGGCTGCAGCCGTGCACGCACACTGGTGAACAGGCACTTCTCAAGATGCCGATGCCCTTTTATTAACCTTATTAAAGTTCACTGTGTTATTCCAAGCTGTACCTGTATGTTCTATCAAGCTTTATGGCCCCTGCACAGCATTTAAAGATAAGGGTGGTTTAGCCATACACAGCTGTGGAGGAGGTGGGCGACACTCGCATGAACGAATACACATGGAAATCTTTTGATGGGACAACGTTTCTACCAGATACACTAATAACTTACTTACTGCATATGTGCATGTTTGTGTGTAAGAGACAGTTGAGCGATTCCAGACATTTTATTTTCCCCAATCTTTGGAGAAGGTGATGGCTGAAAAATAGTGTTTGATAATGAGCTATAGATATTTGTTTCAATGACTCCAGTGTCTCATGGTTTTCACACACGTGCTGTTGGGTAACGTTGAATGTGAAAGTAATCCAAGTAGTAGTACCGTAAGCAATATGACAGTTAGCCAATATTGTTTTCATTTTAAGGCCACTTTTAAATGTTTTCCATGCTGATGTCAAAAATGATGAGTATGGTGTCACTTGTGAGTTGTGTGAGAAGTAAGGGTGTGTTGGATCAGGGCTTTAGCTGTGCAGGAAGGTGTTTTATTCCTTTGGGAGGATTTAACTGTTTATCGTGGTCCCAGACTGGTAGCCGGCTCAGTGATATTGAAGTGAAACACACTGATTTGTTGCTACTGGAAGAACTCCCTGTTTCCAGTTTCATCAGAAATAAAAATTTCCACATTACTTTAGCAAGAACTAAAAAAAAAGGTGTCAATGTAGGCAGATGTAAAAGAAAACCCAGTCTGACTGAAGGAAGGAATTATGACTTATTTGTTTGAATATGAAGAGTTTGTTGAGGTAGAATGACACTACCCTGTATTTCCTTCCAAAGCACACAGGGTACGAAATCAGTCATTGCAGGTAGGACATGCTCACTTGCATGATAAAGTTACCCAAAATAGCTATGCTGAGTACTGTATGTGCTCCGTTTGACAACCAGATAGTGAGATGTTGAGTAATCTTCTGCAACATTGTCAGAGAGATAGAGAGGGCTATTTCTTCATGTGTGATAAAAATGGAACCTTTCTTGGCACGTTCTCATATCGCTGGAAGCCTTTCTTGAAATACCCTGGGTATAATTTTTAATATAACATGCAGTCGTTTTTGAGGTTTCAGCCAGAACATTCATTGCTGCACCCTTGCCACAGTAAGCAGAGGTGGCAGGTCATTTGGATCTGGCCAGTTAGTTGTGGCCTCTGTATTTTGTCTACTATGGTACAGAGAATCTAAGCTTAGCGAGTCCAAACTGAGCCAAGCAGCAGCCTTTGATCTCCATTTGGTTAAAGACATGTTCTGCATGGCTACTGCCAAACTCCGACTTCCCACAGACTCCATAACCTTCCATCCTGAGATCCAAGAAACACTAGACAGGCACTGTATTGAGTCATCCATATCTCATATATCTCTTTATTCATGATAGAGGCTCTGTCATTTTCTTTGCTGCCAACATATTTATAGCCCTATATCTTAGAACAGTCCACATTTAATTTCACTCTTTTTCTGCATCTTTTTATCTACATTTGGGCCCATATTCGGGTCGATTGAACCTTGTGCGCGCATGTCCATCCATTTCTCCAGAGCTAGAGCTCATTGAGTGCTCAGTAGATTTCCGTCATATTTTATATGATGTCAGTGTGGAACCTATGCCTGATTCTTGCATTATTGAAATTTGTATAGTTACAACACTGCCAATTTGATGACTTCCTGAACTCGGCCATCAGATGTATTTGTCTGTAGTGAAAGTTTCGAACTTGTGGAGAGATTCACTTATCTTGGCAGTGGCAGTCATGTCTCCATGGTCTCGGTTTTTGAGCTCGAGAGATGCCTGGGAAGAGCTTATGGAGTCATAAGGTCGCTGGACAGAGGTGTTTGGCGATGCTGATACTTTTGCAGGAGAACGAAGGTCCAACTCTTTAGGGTCCTAGTGCTTGCTGTCTTATTGTATGGTTGTGAGATTTGCGCACTTCATAACTGGTATGATGTTATTGCCTATTCCCAGTCATGATGTTTGTCATAGTATAATTTTTTTTGAAATTGGCCACACTACCATTTCATGGCCATTTCACACAGTAAGGTTTGACGTGTAAATTTACTGACCCCTTCTGATTGTTTGAAGACCACAACATTTAACAGCCCTTACTGGTTGTTTGAGGTGCCCATTGGGTGATATGAATCAAATCTGTTTGAACGTCTTTAATTATATATAATTTGTGAGTGTTTAAGGCTCAATCTCACCTAGAAATGTGGGCCAATGTAGATGAAGATATTTGCAGTAGTCGGTGTCTGCTAGCCTCCACTGTCATCCGCCAGTCGGCGCTGACGAACGTCGCCCGCGTCCAAAAATTTTCAACATGTTTAAAATTTCTCAGCATTTGCCGACGTACCTCCGGCTACGTTTGAGACCGCTCGAGAAAGTTAATCTCCGCTGTGACCAATTCCCCTACGCTAGCCTCCACTAGCCTAAGTTACTGGTGCGATCGTCTAATGTTTGGGTGCTGTTTCGCCCTGCCTGCTCAGAATCACTGGACAGTGGTGTGTCGACCCCTTCTCCCGCACGTTGCCACATTGGCAAAAGTCCTGCTTGTTCTTATGGCGTGGCTGCCTAACGCCCACCTCCGCTGGCCTCCGCTAGCACCACGTTGTGGAACACCAAGCTGTGTTAGAGGTTCACTACCAAACTCCGGGAATGTGATTTTTTTCTGACGTTTGGCCAATTTTCTCGACTTTGCCCTGCATTCACCAAACACTGGGGTAAATGTTAGTGGGAATGGGCCTTTGGAAAGGGGATTTGAGGGTCTTTTTTACTTTTCAGAGATCGACAGGATGGCATGTTCCCTGTGTTTACTTCAGTCAATCCTGTTGCTGATACATCTCTGCTCTGTCCTTTGTCTGAGGTGCTGGGAATGAAGATGCTGTAACATTGTTGACAGCCTGGGAGATGTAACCGGAAGACGAGAATTGCGGGACTCTTCTTTTGGTCTTCTCTTTCTGAGTGTGGATCCCCTTGATGATGATCCCAATAGCTTTCCATTTCACGGGTCCTTGATTTTACCAGTTGCTTGTTTGGACTAAAGGTTATTCTGACCACTGGACATTATTAGGTCCTGGACGCTTAGTTCACCACCTCTGTCTGTGCATGTTTGACAACTCTATGTTGTACTTTGCCTTATTGAATTTTTGTCATTGGTAGTATGACCAAAGCTTGAGGTTTCTTCCTATAATCGTCTAGGTAGTTTTTCCTCACCACTGTTGCCATTGTGCTTGCTCAGGGGGTGGTTAAGGTTAGACCTTCCCCTTATGAAGCACCTTGGAGCGAGTTATGTTGTGATTTGGCATTCTATAAATAAACTGAATTGAATTGAAACCAGTTGCAGGTGCTTCTGGTCAAGAATCACTTGTCTGCAGTGTGATTGTTAAAACTGTTGTAGCTGCAAAATGCAATTGTCTTTTCAGGTGGTGGATCGAGCCTGGAGAATATCCTGTATATGCATTCAATTACGTTGATTAGACATGTACTTTTGTCCAGAGCTCTGTTTTCAATGTGCTGACAGGCCTTTGAACTACAAAGGTGTGACGAAACATCGATCAGAAGACGGCTGCGGCACATACTGTGATATTTAATGGCATGTTGAAAATATGATGAACTAAAGTAAATTCTTTCTGAAAAGCCTGGCCTGTCCTGGCTCTGAAATGTAACTTTGAAAATGTCCTGCAAGCTGGAATCTTTTGTTCCCCTGAAGGAGACATGATCTCAGCGAGAGCCAGAGATTCTTTGTAGGCCCTGAAATGACATACAGTTTCTTCAGAGTTCAGCCTGTGGTAGTGAAACAGTCCATATATGATTGAAATGACGGTTGATTGCACCTGGATTGGTCAACTGTACTCGCTGAAGTAATTTTTCCATGCCGTGAAGAACATTTTGCAAAACAGACTCACTTCTTTTTTCCTCCGAAATGATAGTTACTCAGAGACCGTGACATGAAGTATCATTGGAGATGATGTTGAAGGTCTGACCTTTTTTAATGTGGAGAAGTGGTTAGGGCTTTATTGCTCCTAATGGGAGGTTTGCGGCCTTGAATGAAGCGTAAACCCCTGCCCTTAGGTTTCTGGGCCAAGCTCCCTGCTCTTTCATGGTCTGTCAATGCTGTACTCCAAGTAGAACCTTGCCGGACTCATTGTAATGTATGTTAAAAGATCACAAGTACAACATGTAACATAATTTAATTTTATGTCCGGTCGCTGATGTGGCAGGAGACAAATATTCACTTCATCCAAGCAAGCAATGCTGCCGCCTGCAGTTATCGTTAAAAGACAGCATGTTGGATGGAACTTTGGAATCAAAACACAGCAGTGAAAATGACCAGACTTCAAAATGACCATTTTTCAGGTCTTCTTTAAGACGGAATAGAAACTACATTGAGACAATGAGCTGTTGATATATTCCAACCTGTCCCGATTTGGCTATTAACGTGCGACCTTAAACACTTCTCCTTTCTTTTGGCCGGGATTCGGCTTAAATCCATCTTCCCACCCACCCTCTGTCTAACGTTTCTCCCTTTTGATGAAAAAGTGTTTGCCTAAGTGCAGGACTCATCATCATCATTGTAATAATTTTCTTACTGTCAGTGAATACTCAGTCTGCGGTCTTCACAGTGTTCCTTCTCATCTTTTGTCTTTATTCTCATTATTGTTCTTCTGCTGATGTGTATTTCAGATGTGCTGCTTCACTTCATTGCTGTCTTCTTTACAGATAGCCACATTTACAAAATAATTGACAGTGCATTGTCTGAAAAACTAGCCTGATAGGAAAGTTCTCACATGTCTCAGTGGCCCACACCTGCAGTCTGGTGAGTCTTGCACACATTTTGCTCAATGTATTCATGAAAGAAGGCAGAGGGAAGGAAAACGTGCTGAATCCTTCCAATATTTCCTTTATCATAGCTGGCTTGTCAGTTTAGGAATGAAGCGATTACCGGTTTCACGGTAAACCATGATAAAATTCCCAACGATTAGTACTACTGTTTCAAGTTTTAATTATGATTATAACCGCGGTTGAGAACTGCAATGTGAATAACTCACATTAACAATCCTGCTGTCCAGCATCAATCGAAATTAAGCCCGTATCTCACTGGGCTTGCAACCGATTGGCGAGTGAAACGAATGGCCATTCGGCTCTTGGTATAAATTTAGTCTGAAATTATTCTCTAAGCAGTCGGAATTAGTGTCCCCATTCACTAATTAATTGCTCACCTGGATTTCATTCGCCTGCGGGTTTTCAACATGTTGAAAACCCTGGTGGTGAACGAACAACTGCTTATTTTCATTAACTCGTCTCTAACTTTTCTCTAACTAGTCTTTTTACTCACCAAGGAGTTTCAATAGACCACTACCAAGCTGCCCTCCCCAAGTCTGTTTCAGTCGTCTATATTTTTAAAGCCGTACTTCTGAGATGGAGAGAGTGTGGAAAAAGAGAGATAAATGGGTGTCCCGCATGCGCACCACACACACACACAGACGCAGCGGGATGAGTTCATCATGGACGTTTCTTTAACTTCCCCGTACACAAATCAATAAATATTCCAATAGTTGCAAGTCAGTAATTACTTAATATGATAAATTTCTCCATAACATATGTGCAATAACAACGCTGTGAGTGCACACCGGAGAGAACACGGGAGTCGCGCACACGCACCACACACAATATTGCCCAGGAGTCACTCCACAGTGGTCAGTAGAAAGAGTGGTTGCCTGGTTCGCCAAAAGCTTCAGATTCGTCTAGCAGTCGTCGAAAAATTCAGTCGTCACAGTCGCCAAACGGTCCTCTCTCAGTGAGATACAAGCTTTCAGCCGGTCTCACATAGCAAGACTCAGCAGTACTCAACACGTCCTTTCAACATCGCGATCTGTGCGTTAGAGTCATGTGCACTCGGTGCATGTGTGCTGTGGTCATGCGAGCGAGCGACTTGTGGCATGTGTGGGAAACTGCACACAATGTGAACACCATGGAAATCATCACAGCAGATGATGCTGTGGTCACCTTTTGCTTTGCACAGCATTACCAGCAGCTTCATTCACTGTTGCAGTAAAGTGCGATTTCCCCACCCCGTACACACACACACACACACGCACGCACACACACACTTTGATTTCCGACCATTCGGATAATGGCTGAGCTGGAAAAGTCTCAAGCTACAAGAAGTTAATAATAAAATGTAGCCTGTTTCAGGTGAGCTGAGCTGTTGCGACATGATGAGACTGCGGTTTTAAATGTGCTCAAAAATCCACGACAGGGCCCACAAGGCCTTACATTGGGTTTTTCTACCAACACACACTGAACATTACAGGACCGACCAGATTTGCTATCGAATGGTCTTAATTTCGTGGTTTTGGGGGGTGGGGGGCACTCGCACTTTACTCTGACGATGAATGACACGGTGCTGCTGGGGATAGGGTGCAAAGCAAAAGAAGACCACGGCAGCAACTACTAGGACTGTCATTGACATCCAATTTTTTATATTGACATATAGATATATTGCAATTATGTCTTCGCTATAATCTGGTAATGTACTTAGGGGACATTCTGAATGTTATTTTTTCATTATTGTTCTTTCCTTTCATGATGCTAACACTTTCCGTGTTCATTTTTGCAACAGTTACTTTGTACAATGTAAGAGCATGTGAATATTATTATTACTGTCCAGTGTGGTTTTAAGAATAAACACTTGCAATTTTCAATTGGTATCATAGGTGGCGGTACTGCACGTTTATGCACATTACCACCAGGCCATTCAATCCAACAGAAGGAGACTAAACCTTGTTTTTTTAAGAAGACTAAATGTTAACAAATGAATTATAGCAGGATTTATCTTCGTTTTTTGTTGTCGGATTCTGCGGTGAAGCAGTTTAGCTGGCTTATTTTAAAAAAAATTGCAGATACCTGCCAGTAGCTGTTATTTGTAGCTAAAGGTGGATCCGTATGGGGCTGCTTTGAACAACAAGTGGACTTTGACCGTCGCATGGAATGCGACACTAAACTGAAACATGGCGGCAGAGCCACCAGCGCCATGATTCACCACATGAGCAGGCACCCAGCAGAGGATGGTGAGAAGCCGTCAGTGTGTTTGGCTCTGTGCTCCTAGGAGGAGAACCCTGCGAACCCAGACCTCCTGCAGGTGGCTAACATGCTACCGGTCGTTAGAGCGCACCACCCCAGAGCAGTGCGGCTCCTAAATTTCATGAGACAACTGCGAGAAGACAACACAGATCGAGGGAATAATTTACACTATAATTTTTTTGTGTAGTAAAGCTGGTCTTACACCTGGCCACATTTGGTGCAGAGTCAACCTGCTCAGGCACAACAATTGGCAAAAGTTGGGAAAAGTATTATTTACTCCACCCTCAACTCTTCATATCTCTGGATAATTCTTTCCATGCTCGGTGTGAAAATTGGATGCCAAGGTGCATCGAGCCTTCACTGGGCCACCTCGCACTAGGGCTGTCATGATATTAGATTTTTACTACACGGTTATCATGGCCAAATAAATTCACGATAACGATATTATCGTGATATCCATAGAAAATTTGAAAAAAAAATAAACAAAATAAATAAGCGTTGGTCCGTGTCGCTGTGCAATTCACTGCCGGAACAGAAGGGGGCGCAAACTTGTTGATCGTTTGTTTACCTTCCTGCTTTGTTTCTGTGGTCTGAATAATCTTGACCAAGAGGAGAAAAAAAAAGAGCAGTGTTGCAGTTGGAGATGATCAACATTGAACAACAAATGCTTTTATTGAAAATGTGGCGACGACAACGAAAGAGGAGACGCGTGCGGAGATCGTCTGTACGTCCACTGAACGAGGCGGAGGACGAGCAAATACACCACACTGTGGGATACGGATGGATAAATGCACTTCAGGTATTTTCGTATGTCATTTGCAACCATTCATACACCACCAGAGCACACACAGCACGCCGATTCATGCCGGCCAGAGGCTGGCCGTGTCGTGGACCAATCACAGCCCTTGTGGTAGGGTCGTCTCTACATGTCGTTACAATTTTTGGGAGGTGCGCCTCAGGTGTGGAGGGCTCTGCGTCGCCACAACACAGTAGCATAAACTGGCCTTTCTTACACGATATTATTGTGTGTGAATTTTTAATACGATATTAAAATTTCATTTTTAAATATTGCACTTATCGTCATTACCGGTATATCGCGACACCCCTACCTCACACTGAGGTGACCGGGAGTCCAGCTGACTTCCGGAATATATTGAACATGTTCAAACCTGGCACAAGTTCAACCAACCTATCCTCAAGGGGCTCAGCACTGAACTTGGCCAAGTTTAAGAGCTACTGAACAGGTTTCCTCACTGCACCGACTTGTAGTTACCTCATTTTCTGTACAGTTGTCAGTGGACTGTTATTTTGATGTTTACAGGATCAGTATAATTTACATTTATTCATTTAGCAGATGCTTTTATACAAAGCGAATTACAAGTGTGGAACAAGCAATCAAGCTCAAGTAAAGTAAAAAAAAATCGAGTCAACACTAAGCACTACATTCAATCAAAGTGAGGATAAATGCAGAAGTAAAGTGGACAGGGAAGTAAAAGAATTAGTTATGTTAGAGTGGTAGGGGGAGAGGACATGCTCTTGGAAGAGATGGGTTTTTAAGAGGTTTTTAAACATGGACAGGGTCGCCCCTCCTCTAATAGTAATTTGTAGCTTGTTCCACCAGCATGGAGTTACGACTGAGATTGCCTTGTGTGTAGGGATGGCAATGCCAGACGCCGTTCTTGTAAGGAATTTAGTGACCGAGATGGCGTGTATACCTGTATGATTGAGTTGAAGTAGCTGGGTGAGAATCCAGTAGTTACTCTGTAGGCAAGCATTAGTGACTTGAATTTGATTCTGGCTGCTATCGGTAGCCAGTGGAGGTCAATGAACAGTGGGGTGACATGTGACCTTTTGGATTGATTGAATACCAGACACGCCACTGCGTTCTGGACTATCTGTAAGGGTTTCACTGCATATAGCGGGATTCCCACTAGAAGGGCATTGCAGTCATTGAGATGAGAGATATCATGTACCCAAACTGGGTAGCATGCTGAGTTAGGCAAGGCCTGGATTTTTCATATTGTAAGGAGCAAAGCAGTATGACCAGGAGACAGACACATGATCGGAGAAGGATAGTTTGTAATCAATCATTACACCCAGGTTTTTCTCAGCCTTGGTAAGGGTGAGTGATAAGGAGGCAATTTTTATATAGATATTGTGAGAGATTGCTTCATTGGCTGCGATGACCAATAGTTCAGTCTTAGAGATGTTTAGTTAAAGGTGGCATGACTTCATCCATGTGCATATGTCCAAGAGACAAGCAGGGATCCACACAGAGACAGTAGGGGCGTCTGGCAGAAATGATAGGTATAGCTGGTTATTGTTTGCGTAGCAGCGATATCAAAATTCAAGGCAAAGAGAAGGGGCCCCAGCACCGAGCCTTGGGGTACCCCTGTGCCGAGGAGATGGGATGAGGACATATGTCGTCACCATAATACGTTGTACGAGCGCCCAGTGAGGTCGGATGCAAACCAAGAGTGAACTATGCCTGAGATGCCCAAGTTCGCCAGAGTTGATAGCAGTATGTGGTGGTTTACTGTATTAAAGGCTGCTGACCATTTTCAGCACATTCTAACAGTACAGCAATAATACTGATAACATGATAATTTTGGTCTCTATATTTGTGATATAAAATTTTCATACCGTTGTGTATGTACTTCACTTACAAGACACCCATGGGGTCACCTTCCATAACTGTACAACACTTACTAAAAGACGTCCTTAACGTTATGGACACACTGATGCATTTGTCTCCCAGTGTTCCCATGCCCCAGGATGAGATGTGTAAATAAATATTACTGAGTGTATAGTGTATTAACATAGATCATATTTCACAACTGTACAAATTCTGTCCTGTAATTTCCTCCTGCTGAACTGCTGTTATTTTCTCCAACCACTGTGGACATATGGGCGTGAGAGGGGAAGTGCCATTTGGCAGTTGAAGTGGTCACTTCCTCAGAACGGGAAGCTTTGAAGCCCGTGGCCTGTCCAGTTTTCTCTGCAGGTTATTTCAGCAATCCTGCACAACATCACGCTGGTCCTCAGGACCTCTGGGACGAGCCAGCCCACGGACGACCACAACAGAACCCAATAGTCCTCCACCAGAAAGTGCCAGCTCTGCTATATGAAGCCGCCGCACGAGAGGGTCCAAAATAGTTTGACCAAAACAAATCAAATAAAGCCAGAGCAGTTCTGCAAGAAACAAGCAGGTCCACCCTTTAGCGGTGGAGAGTTGGAACAGTCACGCTTCCTTCTTCTTTTTGTTCTTCTTTCTTCCTCTCTGTGTCTGTGCTGGACACTGGCTGTTGTTACAGACTGTGTGGCTGTTTTGGATCGTTACTTCATGCTCTACTTTTTATGGAGTCCACACAGGGCTTTTTACCGCCGTTTTGGTTGTTTTTTTTGGGCTCATTTCCTTTCTCTCTCTTTGTATCTATTTCTCCTCTTTGCTTGTCCACACGTATATCGTTATATTTAATTTCAGCTTTGCAAGATCCTTAGTTAGACCTTGGCCACTGCGCAGAGCTTTCTGAGTGTTGTGTGAAACTGCATTTTCTCAGGGTCACAGGGTTCAATCTGACACAGTGACCCCAGTAACACACACACATCCACAGTGTCACAGTGGCAGCTTGTTTTTTTTGTTGTTTTTAAATCTCTTTTTCCATTATGGTATCGGCTTTGAAATATTTAGTCAAGCAAGTTGAGTCATTTATTTAATAAAATGCTTAATACAGATTTTCTGCCATGATAAATCACTTCATCCAAGGACCTGTTATACAGAGCATCGGAGCGCTGCATGTCTGGACAATATTCACTCGTGCACCGAGGTCTGCTGTAGTTTGGCCGCGCTGGAAGATGGAGCAGAAGTAGGATTGGAATTTCTGTGGAAAATTGTCAGTGTTAATGCTGCACAGTCCTCTGATGTGCTGTCTGTTTGCAAGCTTAGTGTGTTTAAAAAAAAAAAAAAAACTCCACTGGCTTCAGTATTGTTGACTAACAGTAGAACACATGGGCCAGGATGAGAGTTTACACACAATTACACAGACACACATGGCTAACCGCTGAAGTTTGTCAGAATTAATTCAGAAGCAAACATCCAGAGGTACCACATTGTTTCGCTTATTGCATCACCTTTTAGGAGAAAAAAAAATACTGACGTGTTTATTTTGAGGTTCACACACTACATCAGACAAATAAATTTCCACCGGCAGCGTAGAGTGTTTCATGATTCAGAAGCACAATGCATTTTGTCCAACAGCTTTGCTGGTGCTGTAGTGTTTTGCGTTGTATTTCAGCCAAAGTGAGTGAAGCAAGGGAGCAAAACTTGCTGATATTCTTGTTGGTAATTGCAGTCAGGTGCATAAGTATTTAGATGGTAACACAATTTTGTAATTGTGCCTCTGGACACCAACACAATGAAGTTGAAATGAAACAAGTTGTTTTTGTGGTTTAGACTTCTGTCACAGAGGAGGATTTTCTTAAAAAGATGTGAAATTTCAGCTACAGTTTGCCAGAAGACACATGGGAGACTCGAGCCTAGATTTGATCTGCTTTCTTGTATGAAAAGCCTTTCCTATTCCACTCCACCGTGAAGCTGCAAGTGCTGATGCAACAGACAAAAATTGCACTACACCTGGTTTCTCCAATCACAGCCACAGAAGCCTATAACAACTTCGGACTCGTTATGGGTGTCCTGGTGGATTCCCTCATTAGTTTCCTTCTTGCTCGGTTACTCAGGTTTTGAGAACTGCCTCCTCTGGAGAGATTTACTATACAGCACCATGATGTTTGTATTTCCTTATGATTGATGTACATAAAGTCCAAGTCATATTCAGTGACTTGGAAATGTTCAAGTATCCATCTCCTGACTTGTCTAAAGAAAACAGGCTTTAAAGTGATTTTATCTGAGCTTGAAGATGTTGTACTGGAATTACTTTCCTTCATGCACATCTTCATGTGGCGTGTTACCATTCTAAGGTACATTGAAACCCATAAACCAATTTAAAGGAGTTGCACTTGCAATATAGATAGCATGTGATGCATCAGTTAATCACAAAAGTCCAGTTATCTCCCCTTGAAGATGTCAGACCAGAATTATTTTCCTTCATGCACATCTTCATATGGTGTGCTACCATTGACTGAAGTTCCATTGACATCCATAAACAGGTTTTAGATGAGTTACGCTCACAAGACTCATGGACAGGGTGATTCCTATATTCCAAAACTTTGTTTTGGGGCTGTAAAAATAGACGGTATTATGAATATAATGATTGGTAGTTGCAATGCTATTGTTATTTCTGTGAATGGAGTTGATGTTTTTTCCATAATGCGTCATTGGCACACACAGCCCAGCCTGTTTCTCAGCATGGACACGGAGGGAATTTAGAGATGGCTGTCAGAAGCAATGTAGAATTGAAAAACTGAGATTGTGTGGACAGGAGGTGAGGCTTTGCACCTGGTGTAAATAATGCTTTAGGCTTTCACGTTGCCTTTTCTTCCCTTGTTTCCTCCGTCCCCTCCTACCACTATCTCAGCACGACCTACACTAATGAGATTTCCATATCTCTACCTCCTTTACCCTGCCTACACTCCTCCACCTCATCATGTCTCTTTAAATTTCTTTTTTAATGTTGTATACGAGGTGTTCTGTTGGAAGTTCCACGTTGTAAAAGATGGAAGGGATCAGTTGCCCTCCAGCAGGCCTATGTTGGCGAGAAAACAGGGTTTCTGCACAGCCAGGCGTTGGATGAACACGTACCAGGGTTCTTCACAGGGCAGCAACAAAGCCATATCACACACACCAAGCCAAAGTAAAACCACAGGAGACACTGTAATAAGACTCTGACATATGAGTTACATCAACCTCTTGTTGTTGAGCAGTATTTTCTTCCCTTTGTGCTCTTGTTATACCCCCTTCTTTAAATACCACAGAACCTTTGTATTACACAAAATCTGTGTTGCGGGCTGAAGAAGTGGGCAGGATATCAGCTTGATACGCATATCTGCTCAAATCTTTCTAAGACATCCAAACCCTAAAATCATCTCCAAACAGAAAGCAGAAGGTTGTGAGTGGCAGAAGACATTTCATCTATCCATCTGGCAAACGGCAGCTATGGTTGATGTCGACTAATGGAGCAGTCTGTGCCACCAAAAGGCATCAGCTGCCAGCACAAACTGACTCTCAGCCAGTCAGTTATAGAGCTCTCAGTCAATACATTTCGGATATCTATTTAATAATAGTTGTCCGTCTTGTGCCCCTGAGGCACTCGTTCATTACATTGATTTTGTCTTTGTTTTAATGAGAGACACTCCGATCACATTTAATTGGACCATCTATGAGCGTATTTAGAGTTTCTTCAGATGTTGAGTGTTGGTTCAAAAGGCTTCGAGCGCCGTGTGGTTGTGCTTTAAATCTGGGAGGCCTTTTCTGGTGCATTAGTAATGGTGTCTTTGATGCATAGAAGTCAGTGTGACTGCAGTCAGTATGGGCCTGACCTTTATTGTATCCCCTTGCTGATTGGATCATGGTGTAGCTGAAGACCAAAACAGAGCAACAAATAAGTATCTGCTACTATTCTCCATCAGTCGAGCTCCAGGACTCTGTTGTGTTTGGAAAGGAGCCCAGTCACTCGCTGCTTTTGTGCTCTCTCTGAGTGCTTCACCTAACCTCTGCTTAATCTTGAAACCATCAGTTCTCCTGTCTGGTTCTCTTTAAACTGAGTTTGAAATAGTCATTCCTTTTATAAGCCAGGTTAGCAAACCCCTCTTGGCCTTGCAGATTTCAGCAAATGTGAGGAGTTTCAGATTCATCTGTGGGACTGGTGATGGTTGCACAGTGCTTCACTGTGTTTCAGTGTTACTCGTGCTACTGTTGTGATCTGTATATCGGCCATATATTACTGGATAAATGCAGTCATGACTGTTCTTGTGAAGGCATGACATCACTTTGGATACAGCCAAACTTGCTGACTGACTTCAGTTTTTTTCTTCAATGTACTAGGTTATTTCAGAAGTGTTTTTTTTTTCCAGCTTAAACTTTCATTAGAAAACATACTCAACGCAGGAGCCACACGGAACACTGTTTTACTGATGGGGAGATGAACATAGGACAGCTTGTCAGAATGTGACATCTTTCCACAGAACATTTCAGGACAGCTGAAGGTAGCCCAACATGTATACAGACATCACACCACATATTTTATGCTACTTAAAGGAAAAGTTTAGTTTTCACAACCATAATCACATTGAATAATTGTTAGCAATTAAGCCTCTAAATCAGTGGTTCTTAACCTTGTTGGAGGTACTGACCCCCACCAGTTTCATATGCGCATTCACCGAACCCTTCTTAATTGGAAAAATAAAATATGAATTTTTTCAAATTCAAAACATAGGTATATATATTTACTGGTGCACAAAATGAACCGTGCATCAACATCACTGTGTTCAAAGAACAAAACCATTGATTTTCACACAAAAACAAAAACATAATAATGAATATTTAC